>JAIUZE010048439.1:0-18979 GCA_022085475.1 Heliosperma pusillum
ATGAAAAGTTGTTGGTGAGTAAAGAGTGGAGTGGAGCCGTGTAATTATAGGCAAAAAGGGATGTGGGGTTTTGAAATTGTTGTTACGTAATTGACTCAGGTTTATTAATTATTTTACGGTAATCGATTAAATATAATTAACGATTAAGTTAATTCAACTAAATATCTAGATATTATGATATTAAAATCAAAAGAAAGACAAATATCTAGTCCTATTAGAGGACCTAGAAAACCGTGTGGTATGGTGAAAGTCGGATCAGTTTTGTAAACGATTTGCGTAATTTTCGTTAACTGATCGATAAAGTTAATAAATATCTAGAGATTTTGATTAGTTTAATCAAAATAAATAAAATATCTAATGGTGAGTGGAAAGCGATGACACGCGCGTGTGACTCATGCCAAAGTCGAGTTTCGATTTTGTGTACGGATTTACGATGAGTCGGGGAATAGTTAAATGACGTTCGGTTTAAACCGTAAAAGTTATTCTTTAAATTCCGAATAAATTCAAAATAATTATATTAAATTATGATAAATCTTAATAAATCTAAATAAAAATAAATCAAAAATATTATTTTTTTAAATAAAATTTCGGTCTTCAAACTTATGAGACGAGTCGGGAAAAGTCAACGAAAGTCAAAGTCGACTTAAAAGTCGAGAAAAGTCAAAAATGACTTAAAAGTCAAGAAAAGTTTATGACGACTTAAAAGTCAAGAAAAAGTCAATGACGACTTTAAAAAGTCAAGGAAAAGTCAAAGACGACTTAAAAGTCAAGAAAAGTCAAAGATTACTAAAAACGGTCTTTTCATGAAATCTCTCAGAAATTCCAAATACGAACGCGGAATTTCAAAATAAGACTCGGAACAAAAATTCCTATTTTAAAAACTTAAGTTCTACTGAAAAGTGTTAGTAAATATTTTTACTAGAAAAATTGGGTACTTTTCGGGTTGTTACATTCCGAGTAGGTAAAACCCCACCTTAAATATTAGGCCTATTACCACCTATATTCTTAAAACAAACCCACTAAATAAAACCTTCTTCCCCCTCGCCCATTTTTCAGCAATATCTTCTTCTTCTCAACAACCATAAACCACCACTAAAACATCATTTCCTCTCAAACTTCAAATCTCCATATGGCCCTCATCTCTCAACCAAACTCATTAATCTTTAGTCTAATCTTTTCCTCTTGTTGGAGGCAATATTCACGGAATCTTACTGTGTTATTACGTTCACACAAAGATATCACGTATGCATATTATTGGTGAGTAAATCATGTATCTTAGGAATCATATATTTGTATATGACGGAAAAAATCAGAATTGATTCCGAAAAATAATCTCGTATATGTTGTATATATTGTTTACTCCATTGTGCAATACAGACAAGAAAAATATTCTTGCCACACAAAACTCTTCTCTCTTAATTTTCTATATGGTATCAGTTGGGTTTCGATTTTCAGAATTCTAAACCATCTCAGGCGAAGAGCAAATTATCCTGACTTCTCTTAAGCCGTATATAAAAAAACCCACCTATGTGCTTTCCACTAATGATGGGGTCTCATCCAAGATTACTCAGTTTGTGCTGTTAGGTCCTAATTATGGGCAATGGGCTAAAGGTTTTCGCAATGGTTTGGGGGAAAAACGGAAGCTCGGGTTCAATGACGGCTCCCTCAAGAAACCTTCGGCTGACTCGGAGGATCTCGAGGATTAGGCCAAAGTCAATCACATTGTCATTGCGTGCATCTTTAACACGATTGATCCCGCGCTACGATTGTCAATCTCATATCAAGACATGTCGGTCGAGTTGAGGGAATATATTCATACTCGTTTATCTCGTGGAAACGGAATTAAAGTCTCTCATTTGGAATCCGCAAATTCCAATTGTAGGCAAAAGGACGATGAGACTATAATGGATTTTTAAAGTTGATTAAAAAACTATGGGACGAAGTCAATGACTTCGACGCCCTCCCTACTTTTGCTTGCTTCGGTTATGGCCTTGGCCGTCCAAGGTGGTGGCCAGGGGTCTGGTGTTAAGTAGGGAAGCCTCGTCTGAAGGGTACTCATTGCAGAAAACCTGGTCACACCGAATCTCATTGTTGGGAGAAACACGGGTATCCAGAAGGGCGTGGAGCACGGTCTAGAGCACGTTTTGACCGCGGTGGTTGTTCTTCGTTTGCTCACACTTATGCTGTTTTTGGTGAGCCGACCATCGACGCAAACCATGTGCGTCATCATGGTAAGCACGCTGTCTCTTGGCTCATCGATACAAGTGCCTCCATACATGTGTGTGGTAACCTATCATTGCTTGATCAGTGTGTTTCAATTATGCCACTCGTTGTGGGTCTTCCTAATGGTGCTCGTTTGAAAGCCACACATCGAGGCAGGGCGAGAATCAATGTTGGACTCGTTTTGCTTGATGTGTTGTACATTCTTGATTTTACTTGCAACTTATTGTCTGTTTCACAATTATTATAATCACAAGATTTGAGTATCCAAATTACTAATTCCATATGTGTTTTTCATGACCCTAGTTTTAAGACGAGGATTGGTGAGGGTGTACTCATGGACGCACTTTACCATCTACATATGGAAACTCCAAGACGTGTTAATGTGATCGAAGACGCTGGGAATGTCGGTGTTTGTCACCAACGGTTAGGACATTCATCTTTAAAGGCAATGCATATCTTCCTTATATTTGAAATTTTAAGCATTATTTGGATAATAATAATTATTGTGATATTTGTTTTCGGGCAAAGCAAACTAGATCCGTTTTTCCGTTGACTAATAATAGAGCAGCACATTTGTTTGATCTTTTGCATTGTGATGTTGTGGTCCGGATGATCCTAACCAGGGTTGTGGGTCACGTTATTTTCTTTCCCTCGTTGACGATTATTCACGTTGTGTGTGGGTCCTTTTTAATGAAAACGAAGGATGAAGTAACGCGACCTTTGCAGGAATTTTTCGCTTTAATTAAGCGAAAGTTTAATTGTACTATTAAAAGGTTAAGGAGCGAAAATGGGACGGAATTTAAACCCTTAATTCCTTATTTTCGTAAGAAAGGTATGATTTTGAGACATCTATGGTCAAGAATCCTCAACAAAATGCTAAGGTGGAACCCAAGCACCGTCACATCCTTAATGTGGCTCGTGCCTTACGTTTTTAGAGCTCTTTACCGACTGAGTTTTAGGGTGAGTGTGTCTTAACGACAACACACTTAATTAATAGGACACCAACTTGTATTTTACAGGGAAAAACTCCTTTTGAATTACTTTTTGATAAACAGACTAATCTCCATTTGGTTCGTGTTTTTGGATGCTTAGCTTATGCTAAGAATTTAAATCCAATTGATAAGTTTGATAGCTTATGCTAAGAATTCTTTTTGTAAGAGTTTGTTTGATATTGAGACGGGTCAATATTTTCAGTCCCGTTGTGTGAGTTTCGTTGAAACTGTTTTTTCTTTTTCGCGCCAAATAGAACAAACTGTTCATACGCTCGATGCGTGGAAGATAGGAATGATTCTGTTTTTGAAGATGAACCTTATTCTGCTGAACTTTCTCGCATATCCGAAGCCACTTCACACGATGGGGTTATTAAGATTTCGGGTACTCATGATGTTAATACACCTAATGTTGAGAGTGAAAAGGAATTCGGTGGCGACGAGGAAGAAATGAAACAAGCGATTGAAACGGAACTCGGGCGTGGGAAGCATGAAAAAATCCGACTAAAAAAATCACAGGGATTATGGTCGTTGGGATCACATTAACACGACCTTGGACGAGTCACCTAAATTCAATCCCGTCATAGGTAGTTCTTACCTTTTAACACATTTTATGAATTACGATACTTTTTTGCCCTCGCATCGTCATTTTCTTGCATCTTTAACCCGAGATACTGACCCCAAATCTCTTAAAGAACCCATGGGGGATGCTCTTTGGCGAAAAGCAATCGCCGAAAGAAATGGCAGCTCTTGAGACCAATAAGACTTGGACAGTTAGTGATTTACCGCCCGGAAAAGTCGCTATTGGGTGTATGTGGGTGTTTAAGATCAAGCCCAAATTCGATGGGACAGTCGAGCGTTTTTAAGCGCGTCTCGTGGTGTAACACCCGCAAATGTACCCTATTTGTAATTTAAAAATATTATACGGATATTTTTCAAGGTAATTTTAGATTTAGTCTAGAACTTAGTTTCCGTGTCTAATTTAACAAATCCGAGTTCGTTTTCGGTCTTTACTCGAAATTATGTGTGAGTTACGCCTTAAGGCGCTTTTGGGCTTTTTCCCATATTTTCCACATACTCACCTTATACCTCCTTTAAACCCTAGCTCCCTCATTCTTTTCCACTTACTCCTTCTTCCTCACCAAGCCACCAAAACCCAAAACTCCATTTATGCATCAACTCAAATTTCTCACTACTCCTTCATTACTCACTCAAATCTCCTTATTTTCGTCTTAATCTTCCGCTCTCATCGTCCTCTACCTTTTGTGGTAATAAAATTACCGTCTTTCTCATTTTCAATTTATCCGTCTTTCTCAAAGGTGAATTATATTCATCTTTTGTTGGCTTTTTATAGGTGGAGACCTTCAAGACCCCGACAAAGATTACAATCTAGTGGAGGAAGGCTTAGAAATCGATTGAAAACACGTAAAGGTAACGGTGAAGGGTTACTCGATATCATTACGTGTTTTAAATGTGTTTTTGATGTTAGTAATCGTATTTAGAATATGATTAGTATTCATAGAATTTGTGGTTGTTGATGATGGTTATTTTTTTTTGATAATTGTTAATGTTATTCGATGATAGTTACTATGTGTTGATGATTATGAATGATTCTTAGTGAATTTTGATGAATTTCGTGTACATTTGGTCCCAGCTGACCGGCTGGGAAGTGGCTGATGTTTTAACTATGTTACGTAATAATTTTGGTATGAAGTAAGTCTCAGCTGGCCGACCGGCAGCCGGTCAGCCGACCGGCTGAGACACACCCTATATTTCCTTCATTTTCCCAAGTGACATATGGTCCAGCCGGGTAGCCGGCAGCCGGTCCACTTGACCGGCTGGATCATGTTGTATTTTGGTTGATTTTCAAATGTTACTATGGTGCCAGCCGGGTAACCGGCAGTCGGTCCACTTGACCGGCTGGCACACGCTACCTTTCTTTTTCTATATTTTCTTATACGTTCATTTATAATAGTTCGCATGGGTCGTTTATCGTATAAATTTACGTAATGACTTTAAATAGTCATGTTTAGAATATATTATATCCCATTCGCTTATATCGCATGTTTCGTGACAGTTTTTGATATATCCCACTATGAGTCGGTTTTACATATGTTTTGATTTGAGCACAATTTGTTATGCCCTATGAACTCTCATTCCCCGGCTACCTCCTCGCTCGTAAGGCTGTAATGTCGGAACGAGGAGTTATATCCTTATTGCTTAATTGCATGTTTTAGTGGGCATATGACGACGTTGTTGGTAGGCGAACGCTTTCCGTTGATAGACCCGGCCGTCAAATGTTGTATACTTGCGAGGTGGTGTCATTGCATGTAGCGTACCGCTTGTTTATGATGCTTGTACTCTTTTCCGCCTCTTTCGTGAAGGTTGACTGAATTTGGGGTACTCGGCTTCTATGTATGACCGAGTCTTGGATGCGAAATGTTTATCGCATGTCGAATCGGAAAATGTGATTCCGAGAGTCTGGCCAGGTTTACACTAGGACCGTATTATTATCGTCGTTCTACCAGGAGGAAATTAGTCTACATATACGAAATGTTAATCGTGTATGCGTTCAGGGAAATGTTTATCTCGTGGATGCGATGTTAATCATAACGGCTATGTACATGGTGCTAGCACGTGTCATTTACCGTGAGAGATGTTTGTCAGTGTATTCGTACGTTTGGATGGATGATTATTTGTTGATTATGTGTGACCGTTGGATGACTTGGCGTGGTTTGTATGTCGAGTCTCAATCTTATCAAGTATATGCCGCTATCGGTGAGATGCAAGCCCTAGTGAGTATATGGTTGTGTAACACCCGCAAATGTACCCTATTTTTATAGTAAAAATATTTTACGGATACTTTTCAACGAAACTTAGTTTTAGTTTAGAATTAAATTTTCCGGGTCGAATTTAGAATTTCCGAGTCCGTATTTGGATTTTACGCGAGATTTCAAGTGAATCCCGTCTTAAGCCGTCTTTGACTTTTATTGACTTTTCCACTCACTCTTTACATATACTACCTCCTAACCTATTTTTCATTCACACAACTCAACATTTCTTCCTCACTAAGAAAACCAAAACCCTTGCCTCCATTTTTGATCCAAGCTTAGATTCGTCATATCTCTTTCGTTTCTCGCTCAAATTCACGTAAGTTCGTCTTATTCTTCCCCTCTTAGCTTCCTTTATCCGTATTGGTAATAAAATTACCGTCTTTCTCACTTTTTAATTTATCCGTCTTTCTCAAAGGTGAATTATATTCATCTTTTATTATCTAATTGTAGGTGGAGACTAGTAAGACTTAGAAATAGTTTGAAGATGCGTAAAGGTAACGGTGAAGGGTTACTCGATATCATTTACGTGTTTTATGTGTTTTCTAGGCTAGTAATCGTATTTAGATAATGGTTAGTATGCTTAGGACTTGGGTTGTTGTTGATGGATGTTGTTAGTTGTTAATTGATATGAGAATTGATGGTTTGTGATGATAAATGAGGATTTTTGTTGTTGATAACATGTTGGTTTTGATCGTGCCTGAATCCCGTGAAGGACGCTGGCTGCGTCGTGGGACGCTGGCTGCGTCGTGGGACGCTGGCTGCGTCGTGGGACGCTGGCTGCGTCGTGGGGCGCTGACAGCGTTACGCGCGGCCGACTGCAGTTTTCCTGCACTGACCCCTTTTCGTAAAATGATCATATCTCCTTCGTTACTTGCTTGTTTTGGGCTTGTGATATCCCGTTAGAACCGTAAGAGGATACGCTATCACCTCCATTTTGAATTTATGCATTTGCATGTCTAGAACTCTAGTTATGAGCGTTTGAAGTGGACCCTTGTTTTAGTTGGTTTCCAAACAACGTTGTTTTGGAGAGGTGATCTATGTTTTTAATCATTATGCTTCCTAAACTTGTTCTAATGCTTATGTATCATGTATTGATTCATTTTTATCATATTTAAGTTTATAAAATTCCCTATTCTCATGTTTTGTGACGGTTTTTGGTATGTCCCACTTTGAGTCGGTTTTTACAAAGGTTACGGTTTGAGCACTATTTTGTTATGTGCTTTGTACTCTCATTCCCTTGGCTACCTCCACGTTCATAAGGCTGGAATGTCGGAACGGGGATGTATCCTACTGCTTAATTGCATGTGTTAGTGGGCCTACGACGACGTTGTTGGGAGGCGAACGCTTTGCGTTGATCGACCCGGCCGTCAAATGTTGTGTACTTGCGAGGTGGTGTTATTTGCATGTAGCGTACCGCTTGTTATGTGGCTCGAGCTCTTTTCCGCCTCTTTCGTGAATTATCTACCCAATTTGGGGTACTCGGCGTCAATGATTGACCGAGTCTTGGATGCGAAATGTCATCGCATGTCGAATCGGAAAATGGTTATTCCGAGAGTCTGGCCAGATTTAGATTAGGAACCGTATTATTATCGTCGTCCTACCAGGAGGAAATTAGTCTACATATACGAA
This sequence comes from Heliosperma pusillum, assembly GCA_022085475.1. Classification (NCBI taxonomy): domain Eukaryota; kingdom Viridiplantae; phylum Streptophyta; class Magnoliopsida; order Caryophyllales; family Caryophyllaceae; genus Heliosperma; species Heliosperma pusillum. The sequence goes on from JAIUZE010048439.1 coordinate 7,676, forward strand.
ATGTCATCGTGTATGCGTTCAGGGAATGCTTTTCTCCCGTGGATGCCTGTTAATCATACTTGCCATGTACACGGTGCTAGTGCGTTTCATTTACCGTGAGAGATGTCGTCTTTGTGTTGTTGTATTTGGATGCATGATTACATGATTGATTATTCATGATCATTGCATGACTTGGCATGGTTTGTTTGTCGAGTCTCAATCTTATCAAACTTATACCGCTAACGGTGAGATGCAAGCCCTAGTGAGCGTATTCGGTTGCCTAAGAGTGTCTTCCCCGAGTCTTGTATAACATGATGGATTCGGATTTGTATTCCATATGCTCTTATCATTAAATATCGAATTGCCTATCTATTCTTATCGTATTTCACATGTATATCTATATATGCATGCTTCTACTTTTGTATTTCCTTTTATGTACGTTTAATGTGATATGGCTGGGAGAACCCGGAGTTACTCCCCACTGACTGTGGCGTTCATGTTTTTCATGGATGAACAGGTTGCTTGATTGGATGGCTTTTTGCTTGTGGTATTTTGGGTTCGGGTGTGAGCTAGCGGGCGTTGTCCCTGGATGAAACACCTCTAGACGTTGATTAGCTAGTTGCTAATAACTTTGTTGTCTGGTTAACATTTTGAGAGACTACGTCTCTTGTAGTATTTTATATTTGGTTTGTAATTACTGACATTCCTCGTATTTCTATCTTGCATGTATAAAGGTTTTTAAAATACCGTATTTTCCGCTTTATAAATCACATGCTTGTTATGTTTTATTTCCGCATTCGCGAGGGTTGTCACAGGTTGCCTAAGGGTGTCTTTCCCGAGTCTATCTATAATATGATGGTTACGGTTTTGTACTTCATGCACCTATATCTTTATATATTGAATTGCCTATTTATCCTTCTCGTATTTCACATGTATATTTATATATGTATGCTTCTACTTATGTATTTCCGTTTAAGTATGTTATTTGTGAATTGGCTGGGAGAACCCGGAGTTACTCCCCACTGACTGTGGCGTTCATGTTTTCATGGATGAACAGGTTGCTTGGATGGGTTTGCTTGTGTTTTTGGGTTCGGGTGTGAGCTAGCGGGCGTTGGCCTCGACGATTTACCCCTAGTCGTTTCTTAGCTAGTTTGCTAACAACTTTGATATTTGATAACGTTTTTGAGAGACTACGTCTCTTTGTAGTATCTTCTACTTTAGTTTGTATTTATTTGACATTCCTCGTACTTTTATTTTGGCATGTAAAAAGTTTCAAAAATACCGTATTTTCCGCTCTATAAATCGCATGCTTGTTATGTTTAATTTCCGCTATCTCGAGGGTTGTCACAGTTGGTATCAGAGCCTATGACTCTCCTGACGTACACATGTGAACCCTAAACTTAAATTACGTGACCTTGAAATAATGAATGAGAGATGGGTAGACTTAAGGACCTAAGGTGGTAGTCTTTGGTGTACTTGAAGTTTGTTAGGTTCTAACTTGTTTGTTGATTGTGTTGAGTGATGTTATGTTTGTTTCTATCTACCGTCTTGAGGTGGATCATGTGTTACCTAGAAGATGTATCCTCTGCCGAAGATTGAAGATTGACAAGTCTAATTGAAGTCTATTTCTTCCTCATCGATGATTTCTCTCGTCTTTAATGTATCATGCTCTCTTCCTTCTATCTAAGTGCTTCTTTATCATCTAACTTCTTTTCCCCTTGGAAATTACTCTTGTTACTTTCCTCCTCCTTATCAATTTGTACTCTCAACTTCCTTATCTGACCTTTTGTGGACACCATAACCTTTTGTTTGTGGTATATTATACTTGGTCAGAAGAATTTTGGATCTTGTGGAATCTTACTGTTGATAGAATAAATTTAGGATTTGAGGAAAATGGTGTAGAACTAACTTCACCCCATAGTGCTGAGTCATTGTATCCTTGAGGAAAGTGTGGTCAGATAAGTTTGATGATTTTAATGCTTTATGCTTGCCATGACTCATGTGTGAATAGTTCATGGTATTTTATGGTGTAAAGTTGAATGAGTTGGTTAGGACTTCTTAACCCATTAGTGATTTAATCTTTTGAACTTAGGAGTTTAGTAATATTAGAGTGTCTTGAGGATCATATCTAAATTGGAGCTAGTTGTTCTAAGTGAGGATATTTGGATGATACCTTGAGTTGTGAAATGCCCTTGAGACTAAGTGACTTATTGTGATTTTCTAGTGTGTACTTTTGGGTATACGCTTGGTGGAAAGATACTTGGCTATAATTCTTGGATTTAAAAATATGATCTTATATCATGGTATCGGAGACTTGGTTGAGGTAGTAAGTCGTCATGATAGATTAAAACATGTTACTTAAGGATTATGGACATGAGTGGAATCTGATTAGATTGGCTATGACGGTGATGCCTTAGGATGTTGAGGATGACGTTTTGTTCGGTGTTCTACCTTGTGAGCCATAGGAGTTGAAAAGAGATTTGTATGAAGAATTCCTTGTTAGTCCTTCGATTTTGAAACCTTTGAGAGTGTGTCAAACTTTGGAGTTAAGAGAATGTTACTATACTTGAGTTGCAATTCCGCAATTGGGAATCCGTGTAATATGAAAGTATCGATGAATTGGGTTGTAGTCGATTTGTCGGATTTAGGCGTACCATACTTTGATGATTTGTGGTACGATGGTCCCTTGTTTGACCTTTATTATCGGGATGACTTGCTTTGCTATCACCCTAAGTTTGAAACGAGAAATTTTTGGATTAAACCTTAAACCTTTACTCGTGCCATTGTCCCTTTTCATTTCCATTCTTGAATGTTTTTGTCAAGATTGATCTTTAAGAAATCGCATGCTCGTATCTTCTTTCTTACTCGGATATCTTCATAACTCTACTATCTCTTTTGTCTCTTTCTTGACCTCGTTATTTTCAGCGTTCCTCTCTTTTAATCTCGTGCCTGATTTATTCTCGTGTTCTCCTTGAGATTCCTTATCGTTTCCTAACTCGTTGCTGCTTCATCTTTTCTCTAGTGGATTGGATATCCCGTTTTTAAGGCTCAGAGAATATGTGTAATGTATTTTGGGATTCTTTAGCTAGAATATGTGTCTTTGAATTGAGCAAATTTCATGTTGTATTTGATCATGGAAAATAGGACTTAAGCTCTAGGATGAATCCTAATAGTGATAATGTATCCTCTTTTGGGGGTTTTAGATTTGAAGCTTGGTATTGTAGTGTTATTTTGAGAATTTAGTTGATCATGATAATAGTTCGTTGTTGTTGGGTATTATAACAGTTGCTTGGATATCATTTGGGAATTTTATGTCTCTAATTGCATTAGGGTAATTAAGCCGGTAACCAAAGTTTGAGGGGTATTGTCATAAATGAAAATCGATTCATTTTGAGTTTTAGATGAACTAGATGGTTTTAATGGTTGTCTGATTGCCAAGTAATTGGCCATTTGTGGTTTGGAATTAGTAATTTTCTTTTGTCCTTAAGGAATTATAGTTTGAGATTGAGAAATGTTCGTTGCAAGTTTTGGATAGTGAATGCTCAGTTGTTATGGATTATAGAGTTAGAATGGTGAACCCATTTATCTTGAGGATTAGTAACCACCATAGTTTGCTAATGTGACTATTTATATTTGAGGCTTCGAGCGTAGTAATGATCTATAATCGATAATGGATTGTAGATTTTCCCTTGTCGTGAGACCTTGGATGAGGCTAGTTGGATCTTAGATAATTATGTTTGTTGCTTTGATTGTGATTGTTGTAAATAAAGTTTATGGAGTTTGGCGATTTAGGATGGTTAAAGTGTAATTGAGGTAAATTACATTCTCTTGAGGACTAGTTTATTAGTAGAGTTAGTGATGTCGAATTCTTGTAGATCTTCCTGCCAACTTCATCGTGATCTTCCTATCCTTAAGAGTTCCATTTGTTTCGTTTTTGCGCGTTTTGTATATATTTTGTTGCCTTGAATTGTGTGTGAGATGTGCGAGTCGCTCTATGTACGTGTAATTTCTTCTTATTTTGAGTTTATCTTTGAGAAAACCTTCAAATTTCCATATTGTATTCCAAATTTAACTTTTCAAAGAAGTCTAAGGATGGATTGTGTACCCTCTTTTTGGAGAAAATGGATTTCTTTTACTTTTATATTTGGATTTTGCGTTGGTTGGATGTTTGGACTTGTTATGGGAGACGTCTGGTGACTAGTCCTGCACTTACTAACGTTTGTTTGATTTTCGATTTCACTATTTCGACATTGCTTTGATTTGGATAACTAGAGTACTCGTTCGCGACGGGCACTCTTGTGATTCGTAAATAAAGTTTCGCGCTTATGAAAAGTTTCCTTAAACCGTTTTCGAGAAGAACATCATTTCATAAATGTTTCCCTTGTAAAAGTTTTCGAGTTAATTTTGAAAACAAATTATTGTCTTTGATACTTTTGTTTTCTACTCTCAAGTTTCGAGGACGAAACTTTTTAAAAAGTTGGGGTGATTGTAACACCCGCAAATGTACCCTATTTGTAATTTAAAAATATTATACGGATACTTTTCAGCGTAATTTTAGATTTAGTCTAGAACTTAGTTTCCGTGTCTAATTTAACAAATCCGAGTTCGTTTTCGGTCTTTACTCGAAATTCTGTGTGAATTACACCTTAAGGCGCTTTTGAACTTTTTCCAATATTTTCCACTTACTCAGCTTATACCTCCTTTAAACCCTAACTCCCTCACTCTTTTCCACTTACTCTTTCTTCCTCACCAAGCCACCAAAACCTAAAACTCCATTTATGCATCAACTCAAATTTCTCACTTCTCCTTCATTACTCACTCAAATCTCCTTATTTTCATCTTAATTTTCCGCTCTCCTCGTGTAACAACCCGAAAAGTACCCGATTTTTCTAGTAAAAATATTTACTAACACTTTTCAGTAGAACTTAAGTTTTTAAAATAGGAATTTTTGTTCCGAGTCTTATTTTGAAATTCCGCGTTCGTATTTGGAATTTCTGAGAGATTTCATGAAAAGACCGTTTTTAGTCATCTTTGACTTTCTTGACTTTTAAGTCGTCTTTGACTTTTCTTGACTTTTTAAAGTCGTCATGACTTTTTCTTGACTTTTAAGTCGTCTAAACTTTTCTTGACTTTTAAGTCATCTTTGACTTTTCTCGAACTTTTCCGTCAACTTTGACTTCCGTTGACGTTTTCCCGACTCGCCTCATAAGTTTGAAGACCGAAATTTTATTTAAAAAAATAATATTTTTGATTTATTTTTATTTAGATTTATTAAGATTTATCATAATTTAATATAATTATTTTGAATTTATTCGGATTTAAAGAATAACTTTTACGGTTTAATTCCGAACGTCATTTAACGATTCCCGAGTCATCGTAAATCCCGAAACAAAACCGAAACTCGACTTTGGCATGAGTCACACGCCCATGTCATCGTTTTCCACTCACTTGAGATATTTTAATTGTTTCGATTAAACTAATACAAATATCTTAGATATTTGTTACTTTATCGATCCGTCAACGGAAATTACGCAAATCGTTTACAAAACAGACCCGATTACTACCCAAATCACACGGCTCCTTCCTCTCTAATAGGGCTTGATATTTTCATTTCTTTTCATTAATATAACATAATATTTAGATATTTAATTTAATTAACATAATATTTAATTAATTATCTTATTATAATAATAAAACCCGAGTCAATTCCGTAACAACAATTTCAAAACCCGACTCATTAATCCCTCTATATTTACACGGCTCTAACCCAACATTACTCACCAACAACTTTTCATTTTACAATCAATCAAATTAAGATCAAATTAATCGTTCTTCATCGTTCTTCATTTGTTCTTCATCGTTCTTCATTGGTTCTTCATCGTTCTTGAGCAAAATCATCATAAAACCTTCATTTCTTAATTAAATCCGTCCTTACTTATATTTCTAGAATCTCCTCCTCGCTCTCCATCTTCTAGTACGGTTTTATTTTCAATTCCGCAAAATCGTTTCAACATTTAATTATGGAAAATCAAGTTTTAATTCTAACAATATTATTCTTGTCATTTCTTATAAGGGGAAGATTTTGAAGACGAGTTTGGTGACTCGTATATTTTGGGTGAAGATTAGTAGACGGTTTTTTCTTTACTTCTTATTTTGGTGCTACTTGATTTTGCTAGCTAGGTAACGATTCCGAGTTACTCGACGAATATATGTTACATAGCTTTTGTTTCTTTTGTTTTTGGTTCATCTTTTGTTTTGGTTCATGTTATTATGAGTTATGGAATTTTTGTTAGTAACATGCTAAGTAGTGGTTATTATTATGTTTTATGAATTTATAACATGTTGGTTGTTCTTGACATAGTTGGATGATTTATTTAAAATCATGATTTTTGTATGGATGATTATTAAATGGGTTGTTAAAATGGTTGTTGTTAATTAAAAACATGTTAGAATTAATTTGGAAGGGTGGTGGTTTGGACCGTGTAGGGTGGCCGGAAGATGGCTGGAAACCGGACCCAAACCAGCCGGTTCAGGCCGGTTCAGGCCCGGTCCAGACCGGTCTGGGTTGGTCCATGGTGGGTCCGGGTTTTGGTCTTTGGGTTATGTCGATATTTGATTGTTATGTTGTTGTTTTGACGGGTTTTAATTATGTTAAGCATGCGGGAAATATTAAGAAACGGTTTTTAGTAAAATCGATCAAAAGTCAAAAACAGCCCAAAACCAGGCCGTGGGGCCCAGTCCAGGCCCATGTAATGTCTCGGCCCAAAATCAGCTCGTGGGTCCCACTTTGGTACTTGTGACGGTTTTTGAGTTAAATGTTAATTTATCGTGTTTTGTAATATTTAGCAAGTGGGAAATTTTAATAAGTAAATTATTTAATTAAAAGTATTTTTCATAAAATTATTATTTCTCACATGTTAGAAATTATAATACGAGATCGTAGTTTAATTTGATATCCTTTAAGTCAAGCGGGTTTTTGTATGATTTAATAAATCACATGTTAGAAGTTTTAATAAAATAACATGTAATGAATATGTTGATTTTATGTCTATGTGATAAAGACTCTGTTTCTAGCCGGTTTGATCCAACGGGTTTGGTCAAAATAAGATCTAGTCAGCCCCGATTTGACTGATGACCCGTCGCGGGACTCGGGTCGGGGATTTGTCTTCAAGTAAGGTTGTATTTAATTATTGAATTAGCCTTAGTAGATATGAGGCGATATGATATTTGATTATTAATTGATATGCAATTAGTAACATGATAGGATGTTTTCCCGTGACTGTTTGATTATATGGTTGGTGTCGTGTTGACTAAGTACCCATAAGAGAATTATGAGTATATGGCGTCTTGACCATTCTAATTCTAAATGAGTATCTTGGACCATGACATTGATAGGCCCGTACTATCTTTAACGAGTATATAGTTCACTGCTTGATAGCTTTTGTGTCACGGCCTGGGGGGCTTATCTCCAAGTCGGGGCATGGCATCCTAAGAGTTCCGCTTTGGGAAGGGAGCCAGCTTAAGTACTAGCCATCTTTGCTTAGGGGGTCGCCTAGTAGAGTTTCTCATAGACGGTTATGTCATGGGACGGGGAATGGAATAGCTGTTGTCGCTAGGTCTGATCAGTCTAGGATTAGGATGTTTTCCTACCTTGTGGTATAGCCTCGAGTTACAATCGACTATGGGCCGTGCTAGGAACTTATGCCTGTTTGTAGAAGTATTGGTCTTTCATGTATGTATGATTCTATGAGTTTTAGAAGGTGAGATGCAAGCCGGCTAAGATTGATAGAGTTTGGATTACTGGTTGTTAACTGATTCACATGATTACGTGTTGATTAGGGTTTGCGTGTATCATGGCCATGTTACAGGGTAACCTCTGAGCTAGCATACCAGCTTCCCTACCTCTTGTTATAGTTTATTATCGGATTCACATGATAGCTTTCACATGATAGGTTATGTGTTAGTTAATTGTTTCATAACATGAAAAGCATTTCATATATGTTAAGGTTTTGTATTTTCAATATACATTGCTTGTATGTTATTCATGTTTCATTAAACTCGACATTTCGTGGCTGGGAGAACTCGGAGTTACTCCCCACTGACTGTGGCTTCCGTGTTTATATTTAATGCGGTCGAACAGGTGGTGAATGCATACATTGGGTACATTGACGAGCTAGCGAGCGAAGTATTACCTTGGACCTATATGCGGTTCTTAGATTGTATATTATTATACACTCTTTTATTTCTGTATTTATACGGGAGATATGTCTCCCGTTTCAGATACTTTTTATTGTATAATATTATTTCCGTTTGGAAATGACCCTTTTTATTTATGACACCCTTCGTTATGTATTTAAATTATTTTTTTTCTTTCCGCAAATTTGAGGGTGTCACAGTTGGTATCAGAGCATTTTTGCTCCCGACGCACGGTTGTGTACCCTTGCATAAATAACTTGACCTTAATAAATAATAAACTTGTGAGATAGAAGGGTAGGATGGGTAGATTAGGATTTATGTTGTAGTCTATTTGTTTATGCTAATTGTTAGGAGTAACTTAATTTGTTTTGTTTCTTATGAAGACGGTTGGACCTCGTGTAGAAGAGAGCGTTGTTACTGCCAACCAGGTCCCTCCTCATAAAGAAGACAATTGCCAAGGAGGCTATGCTTGGGTGGCTAGCCAGATTGCTAGGAGCAATATTACGCCTTAGGGTGGAATATGTGTACCTAGAAGGAGTATCCTCTACCGAAGATTTGAAGATTTATAAGCCTAATTGAAGTGAATTCCTTCTTCATCTTTGAATTCTCTCGTCCTTATAGTATTGTGTCCTCTTCCTTCCATCTAGGTGCTTCTTTCTCTTCCAACCTATTTACCTCTTGGAAATTACTCTAAATAGTTCCTCCATCTTACCATTGGTATCCTTACCTCCCTCTTGTAACATTTTTATGGATGTCATAACCATCGGTTGGTGGTATATTATACTTAGTCGGAAGAACTTTGAATCTTGTGGAATATTAGTTTTGTTAGAATGAACGTGTGATTTGAGGAAAATGTTATAGATCTAATTTCACCATATGGTGGTGAGAGTTGGTGTCCTTGAGGAAGGTGTGGTGAAGTATGTTTAATAATTGTAAAGCTTGATGCTTGTCATGAATTGTGAGTAATAGTTCATGATATTCGATGGTATAAGGTCGAAGGAATTGGCTATGACTTCTTAACTCATTAGTGATTTAGTCTTTTGGACTTAGAAGTTTAGTATTGGTTTGAAGACCATGCGTATGATATGTCTAGTTTGGAGTAAATAAGAGTTTCGAATATGATACCTAACCATCATATTAAGCTAGTTCCATGTTTAGATGATTATAAGGATTTGAGGATACACTTAGGATGAAACTCTCCTAGGGGTCTAGATTATGAAAGCTAGAAGTTGCAATATCTTTTTGAGGATCAAAATAAGCTTAAGGATAGTTGTAGTTGTGGTTAGGAAGTTGGGTGATTCTTTTTAATGTTACTTGGGAATTTGTTGTCGTTAAATGTTGGACCCTAACGAGAGTAAATACTTTGAGGAATTAAGATTTGGATGACACAACTTGAGGAATAATGTCATAAGCGAAAACTAATGTATTGAGAGTTTGGAAGAGATAAATAAATTGATTTACGGTCGCATTGCCCTATGATTGGCAAAAGTTAAGTAAGATGAGATTTGGGTGACTAATCTCTTTTGAGGATTTGTGTTTTAACTTTTGAAGGTGAGAAAGTTCATTGTTAATAATTTAGGGTAATGAATTTTTGGAATAAATTGGATTAAAGGATTTCATAGTAAGTCCTTTACTTTGTGGTTGTTAGCAATCTTGTTTCCCTAATTATAAATATTTTGATGGTGGTTTGCAATAAGAGTTTCGGTGGAGCTAAGAAGATTAGAGTTCGTAATGAATCTTTCATGGGTTGTTAGTTATGGAGTTTACCGTACCGATGGACCTTAGAAGATTCTAATTGAATTTGAATAATTGGGAATTATTACTCGATGTGTCATGCTTATGAAATATTTTGGTAGGAATTTGATGATTGAAAATGTTGAGGATATATTGCACTCTCTTGAGGACTAGATTTTGGTGCAGTTAGTGTTGTCGAGTTACGATGGACATTTGAATTTTCATTGATGGAAGATAGTATGGTGATTCATTCCTCTCTTTTCTCTCTTTCTATTCGATTTATTCTTTCGAATATTTCGTTCCTTCTATCAATTATCATCTCGTATAGATAGGTTATTAGAAGCTTTAGTTAGAAATTTTAGGTATAGATAGTAGTGTTATTACCTTTACTATAGAATTTTTGGAACTAATCGCTTTTGGAAATTTTTGATGATTTCAAGTATTTTACCGTCAAGGAGTGTTGAGACTTGTTATTGGAGACGTTCGATAACTAGTTTTCTCATTTATTGATGCGAAAATGTATCTTTTAAAGTCTTTGACTTGGGACGTCGATGTTCTTAACTGCAGACGAGAACCTTCCGTTCCATTGATAAGACCCTGTATTTTTATTACAAATATATTTTTAAAGTTTTGAAATAGACCTACATATATGTCACATTCCTTCTTCTAAGTTTCGAGGACGAAACTTTTTAAAAGGAGGGGTGATTGTAACAACCCGAAAAGTACCCAATTTTTCTAGTAAAAATATTTGCTAACACTTTTCAGCAGACTTAAGTTTTTAAAATAGAATTTATTGTTTCGAGTAGTATTTTGAAATTCCGCGTTCGTATTTGGAATTTCTGAGAGATTTCATGAAAAGACCGTTTTTAGTCATCTTTGACTTTTCTTGACTTTTAAGTCGTCTTTGACTTTTCCCTGACTTTTTAAAGTCGTCATTGACTTTTTCTTGACTTTTAAGTCGTCATAAACTTTTCTTGACTTTTAAGTCATTTTTGACTTTTCTAGACTTTTAAGTCGACTTTGACTTTCGTTGACTTTTCCCGACTCGCTTCATAAGTTTGAAGACCGAAATTTTATTTAAAAAAATAATATTTTTGATTTATTTTTATTTAGATTTATTAAGATTTATCATAATTTAATATAATTATTTTGAATTTATTCGGAATTTAAACAATAACTTTTACGGTTTTAACCGAACGTCATTTAACTATTCCCGAGTCATCGCAAATCCCGAAACAAAATCGAAACGCGACTTTGGCATGAGTCACACGCCCATGTCATCGTTTTCCACTCACAATTAGATATTCTAATTATTTTGATTAAACTAATCAAAATATCTAGATATTTATTAACTTTATCGATCCGTCAACGAAGATTTCGCAAATCGCTCAAAAT
>JAIUZE010048441.1:0-44296 GCA_022085475.1 Heliosperma pusillum
TGTATAATGGGTAAACATAATCATTTCACCTAAAACCTAGAACCTACTCTATTGCCTTGTTAAGACAAAAAGCATAAGCATGCTCACCACAATAGAGGGTGGCCGGTCCATGCATGCCCATAATGAGATGGTTTTCTCCTTATAAGGATATTCTTGATCTCATATGAAAATATATACTTATCTCTCTACTTACAAATTTTCTTACTCTAAGAAAAAGCTTGCGAAGCTTCACTAAACTTGAGTTCATATTCTCTAATAAAATTACTAGTGTATTAATAAGAGTTATTAGATATATTATTAAGGGCTACTACATAGATATACTAGTGTAGTATTTTAGTAGTGATTTAAGGGTTGTCTTGGGTGCTACTAAGAGGAGTGTTTCTATACTGAGACTAGGAGTTCATCCCTCACATAATAAGCTCAAGAACAAGATTTGGAAGGAGTCCAAATCTTGTGCCCAAAATCGTTTATAAACCAATGTAAGGAACACTTTTTCTTTTCTTACTTACCTTTTGTTATGAATGCATAAGATCCACATAGTTTAAGAGTAAACTAATTTTAAAACATTATTAAAAATTTATAATAATGGGTTTAAGAAACTTACAAGCGGTATCAAGAGTTTTGGTTGTTTCATGCATAATCGATTTATAGTTTTTTCGAGTTAATGTAACTTAAATAAAACTAGTAATTTGTGTTTTATAAGATAAAGACACAAAGTCATTTGCATGTCAATATATTCTGGTCCTAATATGATTTTAGGTCATTTTGATGATTTATGGAAATTTATATTGCTCAAATATGATTTTTGGTGATTTTATTACATTTTAATGAGTAAAATGGTGTTTAAAACACTAAAAATAGTTAGACATATCTTATGACCTTGAAATTTTTACACGACATCACATTTCACATTTTAATTACTGTATGTAAAGTTTCATGTGAGTTGGACTTATTTCTCATTATTTATGATATTTATATGCTAAAAATGGAATAAATGAAGGTTAGATTGTTAAAAACAGTTCAGTTTCGAATCTGACAAAGAAACTTTAGTATATTGTCACATGAATGTTTTACTCACTGTCTGGAAAATAGTAGACGAATATGATTTTCTAGCATGATTTATGAAGTTTTAATGTAAAAATGGCATAAATAGTGACTATATTAGCAACTATAGGTAAAATAAAGTTCATGGCATGAGAAAATTATCTCTGGTTGCATAAATGTCCCACATTTCAGATATAAAGTTGAAAATTTAATTAGATTAAGTTTCACATGCTTTATGTATTTTATTTGATAAAACCGCTAAAGCGCAACCGATTTTTCTCAAAATAAATTCGAAATTTTTAACCTTGATTTTTGACATTATGAGTGTAACGAAAATGTTCCAGAATGTACAAAAATTTAAAATTTGAAATTATTTTATTTAAATTTGGATTTATTTGATTAAAATATGATTTTAAAGTCTAATTATGAGCAATTATACAACAAGTTGAATTATTGTAAAAAATTAAGTAATGACTAATGTTTGAGTCCGAAGAGAGTTGGGATAATTAACTTGGACTTAAATTTGATTTAAGTATTATTTGGTGATTTTAAAATGTTATTATCACGCATTTCCATAAAACCGGGTTATATACGATATAAACCTTAAATAGAGCGATTTGCCACTTAAAATGAGCATGTTTTATACATATTATGATGCTGCATTTTGAATGAATGAATGTCATTTTGGATTTATGTAATTTTGAATTATGTAGTTTTATACACTTCATAAATGATATATATATCAAACAACGAAAATTGGAAAAGGGAAAAAAAAATCATACTAACTTGCCCATATAAGTCATTGACTTTCTTGTATGTACGGGTTAAATAATTTATAAATACCTAAAAAAGAGATTTTTTTTAGTAAAAGATAAACAACTTGAGTTTAGGATAAATAAATTAAAGAGAAATTGTACCTATCGAAAGTACTTGGCTTTCATAGTCTCATGTAATATGCATGTAATAGGAAAGCTTTATGACGTTCCTAGCAAAGTTTTCGCCGGATGCTGATGGAGGTTCTTATCCCGCCCCATGATGTATTATCGAAAGCTTCCTGATGCATCTAGGATTGTAAGTATGCTAAAATCGTAAACGGACATTACAGAAACCCATATCTTACAAATTGTAGATGATAACCCAAAAAAATAATCCATAAGGCCATAAGAACTAACGGTGACAGCAACTGAAGGGTTGTGAACATGGAGAAAATACGGATAGGTGAGTAAAATGAATACAAACTGTACAAAAACCCCATTTTTTGAAAAAAACTTACAGGAAACAGAAATACCTAAGAATTAATCAAAGTAAAATTATGAAAAAAAAGAAAATTGAGTGTGTGCAAATTATTATTTATTTTGTGATTTGTATGGAGACTATGGAATATCAGAAAGAAAATTGTGCTAAAGTATGAATTGAAATTAAATGAGGGAGGAAGTAAAGAAAATATTGCGTTAATAAAAGAAGTTCACATCCCTTAATTAAGATTAGGAAGATAGCAGAATAATCCGTATTGCTTTTTTTGGTTTGTTTCCTGTTTTAGTCGATTAGGTTAAGGTAGGCGGGAAAATATTTAACGTGAGCAGGACACGTGTACAGTGGTTCTTCTTTTATAGTTATTATTATACAGATATTTTGTAATTATTTTTATTACGGAGTTTTCTAAAGACGGTGCCATTCGAAAAGGCGTTCCGAAAGAGACGGTGTCCTTGGGAAGCGTGCTTATGAAGTTCAAGGGACCAATGGAGTTGGTTTCCGAATTTGTATTAGATTATTTGATTTTCTATTAGGAAGGCTATACTAGGAAATTTATTTGCTTGCATTTTATTTAATATGTTTGCATGTATTGCCAAATCGCCATAACATGACATGCATATTTTATCGAGTCTTCGACCGTGTCAATTAAAATTATCGTTAATTCATCGATTTAGTTCACTTAAACGAGATAGATAATAAATTGACATGACCTCTCATAATTAATAATTGAGATCAAGCGTTACCAAATAATAGAACCCATGAATCTCAATTTCACAAGGAAGTAGGCTCGGCTCTCATAATTAATAATCGAAATTTGGATTGACCTCAACGGTAGTATTCGCGACCGTAGCCGCATGTGTTCCAGGCTTAAGATAAATATTAAAGTAATATTATCGACCGAGACTTCTAAAGTAGAATCAATTAAAGAGTTAATCCACCGAATTATGTTAATGAGGGATGAATCGGTTCACCGTGCCCAAGTTGATATGAATTTGGATCTCGGAATCATTTATAATAGTTGGGTAGAGGTCACTATTAAAATGTTAAACTTGTCTTAAAATGTTTACAAGTATTTAAAAACGATAAATGTTGAGATTTCCTTTATGTCTTATAATTTGTAGTCTTAATTGTTAATTCACAATGGCAAATGCGAATTCATCCACCACCACCAACGCTCCTACTCTCACAAACGTTTCTTGGCTTCGATCCTTCATGGATTGTTGTAAATTAGAAAAGAACGGTGCTAATTTTGTCGATTGGGATGCGTAACTCCGCTTGGCCGCGGAAGGTGACGACAAGCTTCGTTACCTTACTGAAGCCTCTCCCGAAACACCTAATGAAAGGTCAACCGCCGCCGCAAGGCGAGCCTATGAGGCTTACCACAAAGAGTCCGTCGCGATCAAAAACGTTTTGATTTTCTATATAGAGGCCGATCTCCGAATGAGTGCCATAAAGATGAGCACTGCCTATGAGATATATGCCAAGATTGTGACCATGTTTTCACAAGTTCTAAGGATCATACAATATGAGACGGCTTCCGCATTTTTCGGCATGAAACTAAAAGAGGACCTGTCACAACCCTCGCGAATGCGGAAATAAAACATAACAAGCATGTGATTTATATAGCGGAAAATACGGTGTTTTTAAAACTTTTTACATGCAAATAGAAAATACGAGGAATGTCAATAATTACAAACTAAAATAGAATATACTATAAAGAGACGAAGTCTCTCAAAATATTATCAAATATCAAAGTGATTAGCAAACTAGCTAAACAACGTCTAGAGGTGATTCATCCAGGCTAACGCCCGCTAGCTCACACCCGAACCCGAAATATCACAAGCAAAAAGCCATCCAATCAAGCAACCTGTTCATCCATGAAAAACATGAACGCCACAATCAGTGGGGAGTAACTCCGGGTTCTCCCAGCCATATCACATTAAACGTACATAAACGGAAATACAAAAAGTAGAAGCATGCATATATAGATATACATGTGAAATACGAGAAGGATAAATAGGAAATTCAATATGTAAAGATATCGGTACATGAAGTACAAATCCGTAACCATCATATTATAGACAAACTCGGGGAAGACACCCTTAGGCAACTACATACTCGCTAGGGCTTGCATCTCACCGTTAGCGGCATATACTTGATAAGATAGAACTAGACATATGAACTGTACGCATCTGATTAGAAATAGACTCGAGGATGACACTCTTAGGCAACCATACACTCACTAGGGCTTGCATCTCACCGTTAGCGGTATAAGTTTGATAAGATTGAGACTCGACAACCAAATCATGCCAAGTCATGCGAAGATCACGAATAAACCAATCATATAATCATCCAACCAAACGTATAATACGTTGACGACATCTCTCACGGTAAATGCCATGCACTAGCACCGTGTCCCTGCAAGTATGATTAAAAGGCATCCACGGGATAAATCATTGCCCTGAACGCATGCACGATTCAATTCATTTCGTATATGTAGACTTATTTCCTCTTGATAGAACGACAATCGTAATACGGTCCTAGTCTAAATCTGGCCAGACTCCCGGAATCACATTTTCCGATTCGACATGCGATGACATTTCGCATCCAAGACTCGGTTAATCATAGACGCCGAGTACCCCAAATTCGGTAAACCTTCACGAAAGAGGCGGAAAAGAGCACAAGCCTCACAACAAGCGGTACGCTACATGCAATGACACCACCTCGCAAGTATACAACATTTGACGGCCGGGTCGATCAACGCAAAGCGTTTGCCTCCCAACAACGTCGTCATATGCCCACTAACACATGCAGTTAAGCAGTAAGGATACACTCCCCGTTCCGACATTCCAGCCTTACGAACGTGGAGGTAGCCAAGGGAATGAGAGTACAAAGCACATAGAAAATTAGTGCTAAAACCGTAACATTTGTAAAAACCGACTCAAAGAGGGACATATAAAAAACCGTTACAAAACATGCGATACAAGCGAATGGAATATCATATATTCAAAACATTAATATTCAAAGTCATTACGTAAATTTATATGATAAACGAACCATCGGAATTATCATAAATGAAAAACATAAGTAAGAAATACAATTGGAAAGTCAAGGCGCTCAACTAATGGAAAATCTGGCAGCATGAAACGCTGCCAGCGTCCCACGACGCTGCCAGCGTCAATGGATGCTGCCAGCGTCCTGGTCTCAGGTACGCGATCCATCATTTTTTCGTCTTGTCAACAACATACAAAAATCATCATTTATCATCACAAACCATCAATTCTCATATCAATTATCAACTAACAACAACCATCATCAACAACACAATTCCTATGATTACTAACCTTATTCCAAATACGATTTCTAACATAGAAAACACATTAAAACACGTAAATGATATCGAGTAACCCTTCACTGTTACCTTTTCGCGTCTTCAATCCTCGTCGAGGTCCTCCTCTACTAAGTAGTAGTCTTTGTCGGGGTCTTGAAGGTCACCACCTACGATTAGATAATAAAAGATGAATATAATTCACCTTTGAGAAAGACGGATAAATTGAAAAGCGAGAAAGACGGTAATTTTATTACCAATACAGATAGAGGACGATGAGAGGGAAAGAATAAGACGAACTTTAGTGAATTTGAGCGAGTAATGAAGGAGTACTGACGATATTAAAACTTGAGCAATATGGAGGCTAGGGTTTTGGTGGTTTGTATGAGGAAGAAGAGGTGAGTGAAAAAAAATGAGTATATAAGGTCAGTGGAGAAATGTGGGGAAAAAGCCCAAAATTCGCCTTAAGGCGTAACTCACACGGAATTCCGAGTAAAGTCCGGAAACGAACTCGGAAATTCTAATCTAGACACGAAATATTTAATTCTAAACTAAAACTAAATTTCGCTGAAAAGTATCCGTATAATATTTTTAAATTACAAATAGGGTACATTTGCGGGTGTTACAGGGCCAAAAGGTTAGCCCTCATCTACTCAAACTGATTTAGCATGTTGAGACTTTTAAATTGGAAGGGGTGACCATTCCTGAACAACTCACTATTGACCGAGTTTTACATTCCTTGGGCAAAATCAAAGCATATGTGCAGTTTAGGGTAAACTACAATATGAAAAACATGAAAACCTCTCTTCATGATTTGCACAAGATACTTGTGCAAGCCGAGAGAGACATGGAGCTAAATGTTAGCACCACCAAGGATGTGCTCAATATTAATAATAAGAGCAAGGGGAAGTTCAAAAGGGGTGGTAGCAAAGGGAAGAAGCCCTCAACGTTCAAAGGCAAGGGAAAAGCTATTGAGAATAGCTCACCCATGCCCAAGAAATGTGCCTCCAATGAGGAGAAATGCCATTATTGTAATGGCGTTGGGCATTGGAAGAGGAATTGCCCAAAGTATCTTGGAGATCTCAAAGCTGGAAATATTATTTCAGTTGGTAAATATTCATCCCTATCATTTATGTTATGATCTCAAATTTGGTATATAGATACGAGTTGTGATTCTTACCCTTTTTAATTGTAATTAGGACATCCTAGCAAGGGCAAAGGCAAAGACAAGCAAGCCTAAGAAGGCTCTTCAAGGGAAGCTAAGGTAGCCACCCATGATTGAAGACCTATGGAAGCTTGGTCTCATTTTGAGTTGTCTTAATTTTGGGTTGTATTTTGAGACATTGGTATTTAGAACTTTTATAATTTCCTTGTTTGACATGGAAATTTGTTTATTTCCTTTTATTGACACTGGTTGTAATTGGATTTAGTGACTTGGTTTTCAACACAAGTCACTCGGTTTGTCGAAACTTTTTCGTTCTAAAACTTTTCATTATACTCTACTTGCACTAATAACATAAATTGTATCAAATTGATCATATTGTATAATGATGATTGGATCATTATAATAATAAGTTCAAAAGCTAAGAATTTGATTCTCACTTTGAAAGATCAATTGTTAAGTCATAATTGAGTTATTGAACTCAAAGTAGGGAATCTATCAAACCAATTGGCCACATCACTTATAAAGATGGTAAATGACATGGATATGAGTCCATTTCTTTAGCTTATAGAACTAGTCTATCTCGTAGCTAAGATTTGATGTCTTTACAATCAAGTCTTTAATAGATCATTTAAGGTCAAGTTGTGATACTTCTACCTCCCTCACTATCATGAGTACAAAATTGTTTGTGGCTCATGAGGCTATCTTTAAAGAAAATATTTGTGTTTTTCTAAAGATAGAGCGGGAGAAAATAAGCCACAACGTAAATTTAGTAAGGGATTAGTGAGAAAACCAAAAGAAAATGTTCTTAGGTTAGACTCAAGACTAGTGATTGAGAAAACCAAAAGAAAGCGTTCTTAAGTGAATCCTTAGACTAGTGAGGAGACCAAAATAAAATGTTCTTGATTTAATGAGATTATGATCTATGAAGTGGATGGACCTAGTAATTTTAAAATTCAATTTTCTATAAAAGAGCCTAATGAAACTAATTGGAATTTATGCAAAGGAATAATTTATTTGGAGTTGACCAATAATAACTGCATGGATGGACATGAAGATGTTTACAAAAGCTAAGTTAATGTAGTTAATGTATAACTATGCTAAGATCCAAATCATCAGTAAAATGCCTCATAATGAGTGTATACAAGCTACACATCAAAAACAATGGGATGTGTTCACAACGAGGTTGTGATGATAATTTCCATTATGTGATATAAGAATAGTTTCACTCGAATTGTCGAGAAGTCATGTGTAGACATGAATTTTAGTGGGAGTTAAAGTCATCATGTTTAGACATGAAGTTAAGTAGGAGAAATTGTCTTCCACGTAAATGACGTATCACACATTGAGAGTGACGTATTTATATTATTTTTTTAAAGGAGTGGTTGGATTTTCAATCCTGGATGAAAGTAGTCATTATGCATACTAAAATCAAAATCTATTAAGAAATAGGAGATTTTAGCTTGACATTTAGACAAGTGTCTTATATTGATAAGAGTCTTCATCTATTTCAACAAGTTGGGTAGGTTATTCATATTGATGAAAGTGGGATCACTATGAAAGGGTCATAGTCATCCATTGAACCTAAGAGTTGTTGATCACATGATTACTAATGTTTCCGCAATTAGGCCAATCATATATGACATAGTGTGCACGTACCTAAATGACTCGTATGCTTAGAGCATAACAAGTTTATAACAAATCAATACACATGAGTGTCATTGGATAGCCTTCAAGAACACCCATGAGGTTCTCGAGGAGAACTAGGGATTCATTCTTGGGTTTGGTAGAGAAAACTTGGATATGTGGTAAAGGTTGCACAAACCCAAATTTCCAAACTTATAGGGATTTATCAAAATCCTAGGCATACTTTTGTTATCTAAGAAGCGAATAACTAAAAAGGATGATTGAAGAGTCAATCATTAGAAATTCTACAATTAGAGACCTAGTACATTATGATGAGGATAAGGTGGCTTATAAGGAATTAATGGTAGATCCTTTCACCACAATGCCTATCAGTTATCATGATAAAGAGTGGGAGCATCTTTCAAGTTAAAGAGCCCAACACTAGATCTAGACATGTACATAGATGAATTCATGTTATTAGGAATAACGTTGAATGGAAGGAAAAAGTAACTCATAAGGTTGGAATAAATGAATACATTGTATATTCACTACCCAAGCCTTTATTGCAATTTAACATGATCGCCATGAAGTGTCATGGATCATATAGACTTTAGATTATAAGGTATGAAGCAATGAAATTGTGTTGATTGTTCATATATGATAATCACATTTATCGTTTGAGTTCCTAAAACTCGTTTTGTGCCTTCTTATATCCAAATAGGTTGTAAAGACAATTTTGAACCCTATTAAAGTGAACTGGATTAACATAGCATTGGCCCCTAGTTTCTTACATGAGGTGACGTTTCCAAGTGACTAGAGTGTGATGCGATTGATGGCAAGTTCAAGTGGCATATGGTCATAAGGGATGACTAGTCGATCACATATGAAGACTGTATGTGACACTCTGTCGGGCAGTGACCGCTTATAGAGTTCTGGAAATTTTATAGCCTGGTCGTGGCGAGAGCTACTATAGTATTCTTTTTGAGTCGATTCTTTTGACGAAAGACTGTTCGCCTAAGGTGACATAGTTTCAGAGGGACTTTGATTCATGATCTACGTCCTTCATAACTGGGGTTAAATGGGCATCTTTTGGGTCATGATGAGCTGTGGTTATTAGAAGGGAATAGTGCGATAGAAATTGTCCACCCCTAGTCAGGGTTGTTTAAAAATGTCAAGGCCACTCGAGGAGTAGTAAGCTCAAAAATGTGTGGCCACGCACGGAAGGTATCTGTGGTAGATAATTTCGGTCAGACAGTTATTCAATCTCCAGATTGAGGAAATCACTCTTGATATGATCGAATGCAAGTACGACCTGCAAGACACCTTGCGTTGAGTGGGAGATAGTAATAGGATAAGAGAATTGGTGACGCACACTTGTCTCAGACAAGTGGGAGATTGTTGGAGTAAGTGTCCTCAACAATAGTGCGATCACTTAATTAAATCTCAATAATAAGAATACAAAGGGATGCTGAATATTATAGTCAACTGGTCAACATTAATCGGTAACGATTGTCTCACTAGAGTTTGACGTTACCGTCGCATGACGGCGGTGATCAGTTGATCCTTTGAGGTCACACCTAAAGGACAATCCTCTAATCATATAAGTTAATTAATTGTATACAGATTAATTAATCCCTTAATTTGAACAAGTTTAAAGTGAGAAAAATATCTTATTGTAATATGATTAAATAAGATTCATTTTAGTAATTTAATTGTTATATTACTAAGAATGCATAATGTTTATGAAACATTTGAGATAAGCACAATTGGTTGATAATGGTTGTAGATTATATTAACCAAATATGAGATGACCCATTTTATATACAAGTGACTATAAAATATAACTTAAAATGTTAAGTCTAACTTATTTGTTATGAAATTGCATTGAAATTAGTTAAATGCACATTTATAAGCTAAATTACATGTTACATGTCACATGTCACATTTGTGACAAATGACAAATCACAAAGTTAAAATGGACACCCATATTACATCATATGCACTGGTTTTTGGTGGATATGTTAAAGGTGATAATTAGTTGATTTGTTTAATGGTTAAACATATTCATTTCACCTAAAACCTAGAACCTACTCTATTGCATTGTTAAACCAAAAAGCATAAGCATGCTCACCACAATAGAGGGTGGTCGGTCCATGCATGCCCAAAGTGAGATGTTTTTCTCCTTATAAGGATATACTTAATCTCATATGAAAATGTACACTTATCTCTCTACTTACATATTTTCTTACTCTAAGAAAAAGCTTGAGAAACTCACTAATCTTGAGTTCATATTCTCTTATAAAATTACTAGTGTAGTAATAAGAGTTATTAGATATATTATTAAGGGCTACTACATAGATATACTAGTGTAGTATTTTAGTAGTGATTTAACGGTTGTCTTGGGTGCTACTACGAGGAGTGTTTCTATATTGAGACTAGGAGTTCATCCCTCACATAATAAGCTCAAGAACGAGATTTGGAAGGAGTCCAAATCTTGTGGCCATAATCGTTTAAAAACCAATGTAAGGAACAATTTTCTTTTCTTACTTACCTTTTGTTATGCATGCATAAGATCCACATAATTTAAGAGTAAACTAATTTTAAAACGTTGTTAGAAATGTCTAATAATGTGTTTAAGAAACTTACAGCTGGGAGGTCGAGGCACTTTAAATTTTCCAGAAACAAGGCAGAGGCTCCCTGCCGGTCGGCTGACCAGTCGGTCGGTCGGCCGACTCTGGGTTTCCCTTGTCCAATTTTCGTCAAAAACATCTTTTTCACTTCAGGAGGTTCCCACAGTATTGGAGGGCCGGCTGAGACTTCCTTTTGTCCGAAAATCATCAAAACACTAATTTGAAGTTAAATCAATTCATACCCATTTGCATTACCAACATAATTCATCACTAAAAATCATTTAAGGCAACATATGAGTAATAAACCATTCCATACACATTAAAACATCATTAGGCTATCATTTAAGATATTAAATATATACAAATTTAAAAAATGATGAGAGGGATTTAGCATCAATACTAATAATTCCCACAAGTTTAAGCATATGAGATGAATTCCAACAAGTAAATGAGTTGTAGTCACAATTTAATACTAGCAAAACATAAAGAAGTCATCTTTCACTCAAAAACTACTTTAAACATATAATAGCACATAAGATGTGACACCGAGTAACGCGTCTACGTTACCTTGATTCTTCACTCTTCAAGCTCTTCTTCAATGAGAAAATGGTCCTTGTCCGGGTCTCTAAGGTCTCCTCCTACAAGAAAATTTCAACCTTGAGATAAACTCAATCTTTAAGGAAAGGATGGAAAAACGAAATTTTACAAGCAAGAGCTTTCTTACCTTAATAGAAAGAAAAAGAGAAAAGGGAAGGATGAAACAAGAATTAAGGAAAAAGAGTAAGAGATAAGGAAGTTATGGTGGTTTTGAGTTGTGAGAGGTTTATGAGTGGAAATGGAGTTTTAGGATTTTTGTGAGGGAGATGAAGTTGAGTGTGTGTGCTGAAAAATGAAAGGAGAAAAGAACTAGAGAGCTTATTTTTGATGGGTAAGGAGAATAGAAGGCCCAACCGTCACTTGAGACCTTTACTTACTTAAATTTCCGAGTAGAACCCGAATACGGGCTTAGAAATGACGGACTAGACACGGATTTAACCAAACAATTAAAATTCTAAGCTATGACTATAATTAAGACTAGCTAATAATAATAAAATATTATTAAATTATAATTACTAAAACTGCGGGTGACGTTAGGTCCGGACCGAAAAAATGGACCAAACCATTTGTCTGGACCGAAATCGGACCAAATTGATTTAGGTCCGGTCCTCGGTCCACATTTTTGTAAGTTTCGGTCTTCGTTCCGGTCCAAGTCCGATTATTTTAGGTCCGGGCCAAATAGACCGGATTTAATGTATTTTAAGGATAATATTTACAATTTTATGAAATTGTTGGGTAATTTACCTTTCAAAAGACAATACAAATGCAATATATACGACTGTTTTAATCAAATAATAGTTTGATAATTTATTATGTTTCATTTGGTAAAATTAAATTTAATTAGTGTGAAGTTCTTCTTATTGAAAAATTATATTTTTTGGTCCATTTAGGTCTAAGACTGCATATGACCTAATATTTCGGGTTCGGTTCAGTTTAAGACCGAAACTTGTAGGTTCGGCGTTCGGTTCACAATATTTATGTTTTCGTTCTTCGATTCGATTCGGTTTGTTCTAATGTGGCCCGGTCTTGAACCTATACTCACCCCTACAATTGCAGTCTAAACGTCACCTCGCATGTTCCTAATTTTTTTATTATGGCCAGTTTGCCTAAGTCAACTCCGAGCATGTTTGGCCTCGATTTAGGAAAACTGTTTCTACTTTGTAAAATGGGGTTTTTAATAAGCTATTTCTTGAAAAAGTTGTAAGTGTTTGGCCAAGTGTTTACAAAACTATTTTTCAAAAGCGTTTTTCTAGGTCAGTGGATGAAAAATGAAAAATTTGTGTTCAAAGGTATATCAATATGGATCTCATTTTGTAGAAAATCAAAAAATACAAAAATATAAATATTTGTTTTATTTTATTGAAATATTTATACCATATAAATTATCATTTATGTGTTAAATATGTCAAAAGTAAAAGTAAAAACTAGAAGCACCAATATTTCTGGCTCTTAAAGTTGATGTTTAATCTTAATAAAAGTAGTTTTAGCTTTCAAAAAAATGATTGTTTGACTTGTCTTGTGTTTATTAGGTTGAAAAACACTCCATAATATTGGGTCAAACACACACTCCATTTTGGATTAAAAATTGAACCATAAAGACCAAAAGAAACAATTGTTTAATAGAAAGGACTCTCCATACCTGAAATTTTGACTGCATACTCTCACAATCCATTTCTTTTGGCAAGTTCTTTTTAGTGGTTTGGATTTAATACGAAATAGATCGAATGATTGTAAATACACCTGAATAAGAAAAAGGTAAATGAATGAAAAGAGATATATAATATAATATGAATGTATTAGAGAGGAAATGAAGAGGATCCAAATTGTTTAGAATCCTAGTTACCCTCACGTTTTGACATAAAAAGTAGTCGATATCTTGAAAAAAAAAAGAACATACATCCGATGTAGTACATCATATCTAGTATGTATGAGGTTTTTTTTAAAGTTTATAAGTTACATTTTAATTTCTTGATGCCAAAAACTCAAATTTAACCGAGTTTATATGTAATAATGTATTTGAATTATATTATAACTTTTTGGAGTTTAATGTTTGTTGGGGCTCAAATAAATCCTCACATGGATCACTGACGTGGCAATATGGGATTGGTCAAAAGAGGAGCACATGGATTAAACAAGTGAATGGGATGGATTGAAAGTAAAAGAAGATCGACGGCTAGGAATAGAAGTAACAAACACAACCAAGTAACAGTCAAATTTTACCGAGTCAACAACAGACCCCTTAAAACTCGAACCAGTAGAGGGGATCTTGCAACAATACCACCAGAGACGTTGGAGGCAGAACTGACATTATAAAAGGAAGGCAAGGAGAAAGAAGGAGGGGACACACAACTCTCTCATTCCCAAATCAATATACAAGCATCCAAGCAATTATCAAAGCAAATTCATCCTTATTTCTTTATTTACGTCAAAATACTCTGTACCACCTCAGCAAGTACTTTTACATTTTAGTGCATATATTTGGCGGGATTCCGACTCCCCCCGCGGTTTTTCCCATATTGGGTTTCCGTGTCACCAATTCCTTGTGTCATTTCTCTTCTTGCATTTTTCCTTACATTATTTCATTATTTGGAGTACTAGTAGAATAGCCAACTTTGATCCACCTAAACAAGTAAATCACCTAATTAGCAAGTTTTTACCAAAACAGTTTGGCGCCCACCGTGGGACATAGTGGTTAATATCTACAGTAAAAACAAAAATCCAAACGACCAAATCAATATGTCAGGATCCAGTTCATCCAATACCAGTGGTTCCCCCATGCAACCTCCTACTGGGCATCCTCAGTCAGCCTCAGGAGCACCTAGTATCCCTACCAGTTCGAACCAGCCTATCCCACCCACTCTCTATCGGGAGGCAGTAAGCTAGACCAAGATACCTAAGCCACTGAGGGCGCCAGAGTCTGGGACGAGTCACCACTCAAGGTCAGACTACGCCCAACAGAGATAGCAGCCCCATCAGGAGCGAGATCGTGATGACCACCAATCCCCCGGAAGGTTGCAGCGCCGTGCAGGTCCTGATCTAGACCAACCAGACCCACTGCAGGCTCTCATTAGTGGAATGAGCGTCATTCATGACGCCATCAGAAGCCTAGAGAAGGTCAACAAGAATCTTAAGGAGAGGATGGCTGCCCTGGTAAGCCAGCAGTCGATATCCAACCCTCCTAGCAACCAGACGTCAGCCTCAGCTACCTACCCGTCCCAGGAGGTGCCTAGTGCAGGTCCAGGACGCCAGATACCACAGGAACTAGTGACCTAGTTGGACTTGGCAACACCGCTGCCGGTTCGATCCATGGGACCTATTGGTCCAGGGACCTCAACACCCAGTCACTTCGCTCCCCCAGGCTATCCACAAATACCAGTTAACCTGCCTTCTAGTGCTTCCTTCGTTACTAACCCTTTCTTTGGTACAGGTACTCTGAGCCAACCAATGTCCCATCAGTGGAGGCCCATCATCCACACTCAGCCCGTGCAGTGCGGAGTGACCTACGTCCCCTACTGAGGAGAGCAGATCCAAGGAGGAGCAACGCCCGGAGGTAATTTCTTTGGCCCTGCTCCTGGTGCTCCTAACCCGTTTGCAGGAACATGAGGACAAGTGGAACAACAAATCTAGGAACTAAGGGACATGATCAACAAGATCCCGGGGATGCAGCGCCTTATTGAGAGAGCCACACCTGAGAGCTACACTGATTCCCCTTTCGCGGATGGCATAACACTCATCAACGTGCCCAAAGGGTTCAAGCCACCGGTCATGACGCTGTATGATGGAACTGATGACCCCCTGGACCACATCAACCAGTACAAGCAGAAGATGATGGTGGTCACCGCAACAGGTTCCCTGAAGGAAGCATTCATCTGCAAGGGGTTTGGATCCACCCTCTCTGGAGCCGCCCTGCAGTGGTTCGTGAGCCTCCCTAACAGGAGCGTGGGAACCTTCGCTGACTTGGTGTACCTGTTCACCCAGTAGTTTGCTAGCAGCAGGAAACCAGAGAAGCAGACCAGTGACCTGTACCGGATAACTCAGAAGTTCGATGAATCCACCCGAGACTTCCTGAACAGGTTCAACAAAGAGAAGGTATTCATCTCCAGATGTGACATCGCTACACCCATCGAAGCATTTCGCCAAGGGCTCCACCAGGACTTAGATCTGTACAGGGATTTGACCAAGTACCCATGTGCTACGTTTGAGGTTGTGCAATCCAAAGCCATGGCAGCAATACGGTGAGAAGAGGATGTTGAATCCAGAAGAACCACCTACGATACCGACAGGAGCACCAGAAAGGCAGTAACCGACCAGAGGGGCGAAAGATCAAAGACATATAGCAGGCCTACCGTCAACAAGGTTTCAGAAGAGGCTGAGTGGCGAAACAACCTACTCCCAAAAGGCCCAAGAAGTCAGCTGGAGACAAGGGCCCAGACTAGAGGGACCAGAGCAGGAGGTATGATTTCCACGATGACATCGGCCACAACACTGAAGACTCCGTGGCCTTCCGCAAGGAGGTCAAGCATCTCTACGGAGCAGGATACCTCGACAACCTACTCTCAAAAGGAAGTAGACCCGGTAAAATAAACGTCACGGATCAGGTGCTACCTTCTCCACCCCCTCTCTATAGTAAGGTTGTCAATGTAATCACAGGTGGTTCAGAGCTGTGCGGGTTAACCTACTCAGCCGCCAAGAGACATGCTACAAAGACAAAGGGGGACTGGCCTGAGACCTCCTACAGGGTGAGCAGGAAGGACCTAACAGCAGTCTCCTTCGACGAGACAGGCGCACAGGGTGTAGGAGAGCAACATCATGATGCACTAGTAACTACCCTGTCAATAGGGAATTGTCTGGTGAAGAAGATCCTGGTAGACACTGGGAGTTAAGTGAACCTCCTCATGTTGAGCACCCTCAAGAATATGGGTCTAAGTGAGAAGGACGAGACCAACAGGGCAGTACCCCTGGTGGGATTCAGTGGTGAAACCACGAGATCACTAGCGGAAATAGTTTTTCCTACTTTTGCTGGTGGAATTAATAAGCAAGTAAGATATTTAGTTATTGATGGTCCATCTACATACAATGTAATCCTTGGCAGGCCCTGGATCCATGAAATGAGAGCCATATCCTCGATGTTCCACCAGTGCCTAAAGTTCCCAACACCATGGGGAGTACATGAGGTACGAGTAGAGGAGGCCAGAGGCAGTTAAAAGGATGCACTAAAGCAGACCGCCAGCCCGCCAGCCTAGCAATTACAGAGCCAGCATGTCCATGAGAAGTATGTGGAACCCCCACAGGAATAACTCGATCAGATCACATTGGACATGCTGCATCTAGAGCGGACCGTGGTGGTAGGATCAGACTGCACCGGTCAGACACGAGAAAGACTACTTGAGCTACTCAGGAAGAACGCAGACAGCTTTGCCTGGTCACATGACAACATGGTGGGCATAGACCCCAACATAATAACCCATCGTCTTAATGTGTACCCTAGCTACAGCTCGGTTCAGTAGAGAAGAAGGAAATTCGCTCCAGAAAGAAACCAAATCATCAATCTGGAGTGGCTCTCAAATGTAGTGGTGGTCCCAAAGAAAAAAAACAAGTGGAGGGTGTGCGTGGACTTCACCGATCTGAACAAAGCGTGTCCAAAGGATCCGTTCCCCTTGATACATATCGACGCCATGGTTGACGCCACAACAGGACACAAAATGCTAACCTTCTTGGATGCCTGGAGTGGGTACAACCAGATCAAGATGCACCCACCAGATCAAGAGAAAACGGCATTCCAGTCAGAACGTGGGTTGTACTGCTACAACGTAATGCCGTTTGGGCTCAAGAACGCAGGATCAACCTACCAGAGACTGGTCAATAGGATGTTCAAGAAACAGATAGGAAAAACAATGGAGGTCTATATTGATGACATGGTGGTGAAATCAAAACAAGCTATGGACCACATACAGCATCTCGAAGACACCTTCAGCACCCTCAGGGAGTATAAAATGAAACTAAACCCCCTGAAGTGCACCTTCGGAGTCTCCTCGGGAAAATTCCTAGGGCACTTGGTGACACGGAGAGGCATAGAGGCAAGCACGGAACAGATAAAAGCGCTATTACAGCTAGAATTCCCTTAGAAGCCGAAAGACGTGCAAAAGCTGACAGGGAGGGTGGCTGCCTTGAACCGGTTCATATCAAGGTCCTCAGATAAGTGTCGCCTCTTCTATGATATCCTGAGGAAGAATCAGCGATTTGAGTGGACAGAAGAACACGAGAAGGCATTCCAGGAACGGAAGCGGTACCTGAGCATTCCACCCCTCCTTTCGAAAACAGAGCCTCGAGAGCACCTCTACCTGTACATGTCGGTGACAGAAGCATCTTTCATCTCAGTACTGGTACGAGAACAAGATGGGCAACAACACCCAGTACACTATGTCACTAAGTCTCTGCTACCTGCAGAAACCAGGTACACAACACTTGAAAAACTTGTACTAGCTTTAGTAGTATCATCCTATAAGTTGAGGCCTTACTTTGAGGCCCACCCCATCGTCGTAGTAACCAGCTACCCCCTGAAGGCAGTAATGAGGAAACCAGAATTGTTAGGCAGAATGGCCAAGTGGTCCATTGATGCATGCATTTTATATGCATGCTTAGCCTGTATTTGCCTCCATTATATGTTTGTATTTGAGCTCCTTTGAGCTATTCTATCATAGTTTTCCCTTGTTTGCTACTCTTGGTGTTCTTGCTGTCATTTATGCAGGAACGAAGCCATTTATGCTTACTTTGGAGGATTTAGGATGAGGACCGAACTTCGCATCACACACAGACGACAGCAGGATTTCTAAAGAACGAAGTCAGAATCCCTACATGATCAAAGACAAGCCATCGATCGACCAAGACATATTGAGCTTAATGGGCCTGATGCCGATCGAGAAGGACTTATGTCGATCGAAAACAGAGCTCATCTCAACTAGATCGATCGACCAAAAGCTATACCGATCGGTGTATACGTCTTATTATCCAAAGACGAGCTCAACTCAGGCCCAACTAATGTACAATCGCAAGATTCATTTCTGAGAGGCGAAACCCTAATTCAAGGTTAAAAGGAGGAAAAAGGCAAACCCTGGAGGCATCACATTGTATTGCAAACAATCCCTTGTCACGGATTGGAAGCAATTGTCCATTTATTTCCTTTAAACTTCTCAAAAAACTCGTAGCTATTAGTTTGATTCTGGTTTTAGAAGGCTTTGAAGCTATTTTTAGTTGTAATTCAGCAATTGTCGATCGGATCCTCTCTCTGCCGATCGACCAGGACTCTCTATCAAATCGATTTTTAAGTTTTATTTCGTAAGTCTGGTTATTTCCCTCCTGCTTAATTTTTATTACTGCATTATGAATTCTGAATCCCTTCCCCTCGTATTTTTAGATCTAGTTAGAGCCATGCGTAGCTAAACTCATTCTAGGGCTAGGGACGTAATCGATACTTAAGGGAATTAGTTTAGTCAATTAAATTGTTATATTGATTTCTCTGGTTTATTTCATTACGTTAAATTATTTGTGGCCACATCTAGTTGACGTTAGCGTGACAACCTTTTGAGACCGATCCAGTAATCTTGGTAAAGACGACTAAACCATAAAAGGTATTTAAATAGGCAGGCCGACCAAGTACCCTATTTTCCTACCCGAGACTATTTCTATGACCTTGACGACCCCTATTCCTTATAGTTGAGAACTGTCCCGTCCGGCCCTAGACTCTCTTATATTGATCTCCTTCGCTTATTTACATATTCTTTTAGTTAGCTTTCTTGCCTTTATCTTGTTTCTCTTGTTCACTTCTAACTCAATCCTCAAAATCGACGACCTTAGTAGATTTAGAATTGCGACCTTAGATTAAATTGAATTAGACTACCTCCCCGTGAATTCGATCCCTGACTTGCCACTAGCTATTTGTAGTTAGTTTAGTTGGAGTTATAAATTTTATCTGATAACAGTTTTAGCTCGACATAAAACCGTTCATCATCCATCCACCTTAGTGGCTTTGACCTTATGTTTGAACCCCAGACATCAATTAAATCGCAATCCCTAGCAGACTTTGTGTCAGACTTTAGTCCTGCTCTGCAAGTACAGGCAGACCAGGAGGTCTTGACCCTAAAAGGGGGGAAATCGGACCAACACTGGCTGTTACACATAGATGGAGCCTCAAACATGAGGGAAACCGGTGTTGGCATAGTCTTGAGGTCCCCACAGGGAGACATGATAGTACAAGCAGTACGCTGCGAATTCAGAGCCACCAACAACGAAGCAGAATATGAAGCCTTCATCCTAGGCCTACATTTAGCCCTTGACCTAGGGGTGAAGAGCATCTCAGTGTGCAGCAATTCACAATTGATTGTGAACCACGTCAACGAAGAGTGCACCGCCAGAGATTCCAAAATGCCAGCTTACCTGAAGGTGGCAAAAGAACTATCTCTCAAGTTCTAGCTGTTTGTCATAAGGCATATCCCCAGAGACCAGAACGCCGAGGCAGACGCCCTGGCCACCCTCGGGGCAACCTTCAAACCTGGTACCCTCTCCAGTATACCTATTGTGCACGTATTAAAACCGGCGGTAGACAAAGAAGAGCAGGGTAAATGTGGAGATTCCAAGACTCGAACAAAGTGGTTAAAGGAGGCAGGGGTACTAAGCAATTCTGAACGACAGCAAGAAAGCCAGTCAGACTGGAGGAAACAGTACCAGGACTGGTTACAACACCACATATTACCAGCAGACAGGAAGAAGGTAAGAAGTTTTAAGATGCGTGCCTCTCGCTTTATACTAATTGATGGTATCTTTTTCAAGAAATCCATGGCGGGCCCTTACCTACGATGCCTTGGAAAAGAGGAAGCAGAAACCGTCTTGCATGACCTCCACAATGGCGAGTGTGGAAATCATGCAGGGGCCAGGAAGCTCTCCAACAAAGCACTACAACAAGGATACTTCTGGCCCACCATGCGCAAAGACGCCATGCAATACGCCAAGAAATGTGACCTCTTGGCCACCAAAAAAGTACCACCAAAACCAAAAGCACGAGTTCAATGAAACACGGAAAATGAAAACAAAGTGCCACAGGCACCTAAGCTTCGACCTCTTGGCCACCCGCATCACCACCATCACCACCATCACCACCATCGCCACCATCATTATTGCCACATGCACCTAACTTTGGCTCTGCATCAACAGGGACCTGCTCTGGACCAGCTGGAGCATCCTCCACCTCCTCCTCTTCCTCGGAGTTGTCCACCTTGTTCAGGAAGCTCATATCTGGCTTGGTAGGGAAGAGCTCGGCAAACGCCTTCTCCTCCTCCTCCAGGTCCCACGAGGCATGCTCCCCAGACTGGAACTCCTTCAAGCACTGGATCTTGGACTCCCAGGCAGCATACAACACTACCCGAGAGAGATTCTTCTTCAGGGAAAGGAGCTGGCCCTCAGAAGCTTTCAGCTTGTCCTCCGCGCTCTTCATACCAGTTGAGAGGGAGCGATTCACCCTCTATGTCCTAGCCAGACGGTCCTCCATCACCTTCAACTCGGAATGAGCCTTCACAAGCTGAGCCTCCAAAGATGTGCACCTCTCCTGTGCGTTGTTCATCACCCTGATCATCCGCACGTGATCCTGAGGGCCTTCTGAAAGGTCTACACCAAAAAAACAAAGAATGAAACCAAAAGTACTTGGTCAACAGGGGGTCGTACCAAGGAATAAACCCAGAAGCATACCTTGAAGGCGTCCTCAACAGTCGAGTCCGGGGTCGCCGAGATGGGAGTAGAGCTGAGGGAGTACTCAGACCCAGGCAACAAGAACTGTCCCATCAACGGTCAGATTGGGACATCTCCCTGAACCCCATAGCCTGGGGGAATGGTGAGATTAGTAGAGGATAAAGCTGGAACAGGATGAGGAGCCACGGAAGCCAGATGAGGTACATATATCGGTTCTTCTTCAGAGGGAGGGGCAACGGCCTTCTTCTTCCTGGGGGCAGAGGGAACAGCAGCACCAGTCAACTTTCTCTTCTTCTTTGTCATGAACTGGCTCACAGCTGAAAACACCCAGACCTTATCATCATATACGAAACATAAAACACATCCATCCTAATGCACAAGACACCAGGGAACTCACCAAACAACATCTTCACTTCAGCAGCACTTTCAAACTCACCAATCTCCTCCACGGAAGCAAGAATCCTCAGCAACCTCATATGGTTCCTCAACCACCCCGCCAAATTTTGAGGCCAGGAGCCTGGGGAACTTTCTTTGATCTTCTGAGAGGCCCAACAGCTTCCTCACGGCTGAATCGTCAAGCGAAGGCTTGGGCTGTTTAAAACCTGCACAGGATAGTCAGTGTACGTGGTAAGTTAACAAAACAGACAGAGAAGAGACAAGGGAGTACTTTCTAAGGGACTCCACTTATCATGTAAGTAGGAGGTCTGAGGAACAATGGAGTCGAGTTTGACATAGATGAAAAACTTAAACCACCCCCCATCTTTCACCTTGGTGGGCATAAGGATGCTGGGTACCCTACCATCCAATCGTCCGAAGGGTCATCTGAACGGGACCCAGCAATCGATACAGGTACACGTGGGCCAGGTCGACTAAGGTGAGGCCCAGATCATGATCGTCGTTCAAAACACACATGGAGACCAGTATTCTCCACGCATATGGAGAGATCTGGCAGGTGGCCGGGCTATTAAACCTCAGGAACTCCTCAGTCAGGTTTGGGAAGGGAAATACCAAACCTAGCAGGAAAGGG
Source organism: Heliosperma pusillum (assembly GCA_022085475.1). Taxonomy (NCBI): domain Eukaryota; kingdom Viridiplantae; phylum Streptophyta; class Magnoliopsida; order Caryophyllales; family Caryophyllaceae; genus Heliosperma; species Heliosperma pusillum. Next base: position 22,407 of record JAIUZE010048441.1, read on the forward strand.
TACTCATACAAGCACGCCCACCCGGTACGACCAGTATTTCTCTTCTTGCATTTTTCCTTATGTTATTTCATCATTTGGAGTACTAGTAGAATAACCACTTTGATCCACCTAAACAAGTAAATCACCTAATTAGCAAGTTTTTACCAAAACAATGTTCATGTGAAAGAAATTAGAAACCTTATAGTAAACTCGTAATCTGTAAAATAAAACTCAAAAACTTTATTACAAACGTAAAAAGCTACTCCAGCAGATGTAATATATCAGATGTATAATCCTATTTTTTGCTGGTCATACTATAACGAATAAGATGTAAAATATTTTCCATCTTGTTCGAATTAGCTTACGTAGAATTAAAAATTCATTTTGGCCCGAAAAAGCTTCTTGTGGCTCAAAATTAAATGGGCTTGGATCGGCAAAACAAGCTCACATTTTAACCCCGACCCAGCACAGGGCATGCACTTGCGCTGTTTTTTTTTTTGCATAGACCCGACCCAAACCTGCCCTGCATAGCCTAGCTCTACGTACTGTGACTCATATCTATACTGTCAATATACTCCGGAAATCAAGGGGTAGTAATGGAATGACATAAACATATAAAAATTAATATACTATATAATTTGGATATATTAAAAATGTTAATTGTTCAGCATATCAATATATACGTAAGTTGAGTGTTAGAAACTATAGATAAGTAAATAAATCACGATTTCCAAAACATACAATATTCCGTATGTCCTTATACTTATACTTTTATTAGAATATAATAATGAACACTTTTAAATGCCACTCTGATCAAGCATTTACTATTTATTTAAATATAATACAATTAGTAAAATTAAAAATAATGGTCGCATGAGTAGTGAAAGTAATAATAGTAGCAGCTGAAGTACTCAGAAATAGTGAAATTAATGACGGGGAGTAGTGAAAGTAACTGTAGTAATAACGAATGTAATGAAAGTTGCAGTAAGAACAAAGGAAAATATGAACAATTAGCTTAGAGAACGATTTAAGATAAATATTTTATTTATTCAAATATATAAGCTTAAGAAAATTAACAGTAATAATGAATTCAACAACAATAATAATAACGAGGGTCATGAAACAAGTTATAGTAGCCGCGGGAGTAGCGAACGTTAAATTATTAACATGAGAGGTTGTGAAAGTAATAATATTAACAATGAGAGTATTGAATATGTCTTATTATTAACCAGGGGCGGACGCAGGAATTTTCTCTATGGGGGGCACAATGTTTTTTTCGAGTTACAATAACGAAATTACCCCTTACCCCGGGAACGTTTTTTTAGGCCGATTTAATCTTATTCTATTGATTTTAATGGCCTAATCTCGCTAAAACAAGGCAATATTTTGAAAATGTGGGCGCAATAATAATCTTTGAAATTTTCATTATTTCATTGTGAATTTTGCGGTCGATTTTCAAACCTATACATGCAATATATGCTACTTAAACTTTTGAAAAAAAAATATAACCATGGTAATCAAACCAACAATCTTATAGTTAAATTATTGTACAAATTCGAATAAACATTAACAACACACATATTTTGAAAAAATTCAGAAAGTAAGAAATAAGTAAAAAAAATGTCGTAAAAATTACCATATGATGGACAGTTAATTTTGGTTTATTTGCATTTTTAGGTCTTCAAATACACAAATATAAGAGTTGTCAAAGTGGTCACATGCTAAAGTTTTGTACAAATGGTCGGGGGTTCAAATCCCACCAACATCATAAAATTATTAAATTTTAAATAACCCTAAAAATGAGGGTAGCAGGGCTCGAACACAGGTCACTATAAAGGTTGGATGTTACACTTACCAACTTAGCCACATTGTATTGATATTGTTAATGCCAATGTTTATTACTTAACACAACTTTCCAGAAATCCATGGTGGGGACGTGCCCCCCTTGGCCCCCCCTTAAATCCGCCCCTGTTATTAACTGATACATTCTACGTCACTTATAATTTCAGGACACGTCATAGAATAGTATATTATCATTTATAAATGTATGAGTTAAACAAATTAAACGTAATATATTTTATAAAAAATAAACTTCAATAATAAATAGAGGTAGCTCAGACGGAGCAGAACACCAAACCTTACATGTGTTTATCAAACGTTTTGTGCTTAATATCTACAGTAACACCTTCGACTTTTTAGGCATGTAAGTTATAATGTGTACTAGTTAGGATCATCGAACATAACCTTAGACATAATGGCCTAATTGCACGTTTGTTTCATGCTTTACCTTAAAACTTTATAAAATGGAAAGATTTGTTAAATTCAGAAGGTTAGGCAAGTTGAGTTCAATTTTGCATCTCACAGGATTTAAGAAAGTCGTATTATTCACATTTATAATTCGCATACAGTGAATGGTTATGAGTTATGGCATATGAGTTACGACTTATCAAGGTCCCGATCATAATTAACTGGTGCTACAAGCAAAGGTTTTAGAGCACGCAGGCGTTTTTGTAAAGTTATTACTCCTCCGATTTTTTTTATATATAAATCGTTTTAAGTTATTGTGGTGAAGTCAAGATTTATCATTATCTTAAAGGTCAATCATTAGTTCAAACTAGACCTGGCAAACAGGCCGTGTTGTGTTGGGTTCGTGTTCGTGTTATGTATAAATGGGTCATCTAGCCCTCAACCATAACCCAACTTATTTACTTAAATGGGTCATACACCTCAACTCTAATCCAACCCAATTAACTTTTTTATAACCCAATCTCATTTGTTTAATCCATTTAATTTAAACAGCTCAATTTTATCTTAATCAACCATCTAACTCCTTTAATGCGACTGACCTATTTAACCCAAAATGTAGGATTTCAACATCTCATTTTCCCATTTCCTTACCTTGGTCTGACGCTATATATGACATAAGCTCGTATGCCCATATTGGTTAAATAGGTTAATAGCTCAACCCAACTGAATAACAACCCAATTATATTAAATGGGTTATTCGTGTCGGATTCGTGCCTTAAAACCTCAACCGACCCTTTTAATTTTCGCGTCGTGTTCGTGTCGACCCAATTACTTAAATGGGTCAAATGTCTCAAACAGAACCCGCTAACTTCGTGTTAGGTTCGTGTCGTGTTATCAGGTCGGTTCACTATTAGCCAGCTCTAGGTCAAACCTCAAAAATATTGTTGATAAGTCTTGAACCTACAACTTCTTAGTTGAGGTACACTTGATATTACCACAGTGACATAGAGCCGCAAAACAATGACACGACCTGAAAAAATAACGCGAAGCCAACACAAAATTAACGGGTTTAGGTTGAAATTTAATGGCTCATTTATGTAAGTGTAATACCTGAGGTATTACTCGGTTGAGTTTAGTGTGTACTCTACCGAGTGGAGGATTTACGCGGTCGTGTTGGAGTTGAAGTGACCAGGTTAAGAGGTTACTCGATCGAGTTGTCGTTAACTCGGTCGAGTGGGTTGTACTCGGCCGAGTAACCGGTCGAGTTGCTCTGTTTGGGCGTTTAGATTTTTCATATATCGAGTATTTGGTGTACTCAGTTGAGTGGGGGTTAATCGACCGAGCGGGATATTACTCGACCGAGTAATTGTCGAAAACACTACTTTCTTATTTTAATTTTTGCGTGGGACCTAGTGAGTATGTAAGACTATTATCTTTTTTAATCCTTCATAATTATTCATTAGTAACACAACTCACATAAATTCTCTAATAACTCTCTAATAAATCCCTAATTATTCTCTAATGTAAGAATTGGGGAAAATTAGGGGAGATAGTTGTATTGAGTAATATTGAGTAGAAATTGGAGTACTAATTAGTATTCCCTCCGTCCCGTTCAATAGTCTACACTTTATATTTTTGGGTGTTTCAGTCAATAGTTTACTCCTGTTTTGTAAATACTTTACTCTCTACATTATCTTTTAATGATATTCAATCAATTCCCCTCTCTCTACCTTAGTCTTTGTGTAAAAAGTAACCGTAAACAATTCATTGAGACAGAGGGAGTAGTAATTTGTATTATTGTGTTATTTTAGGTGGTGACTTTGTAGAGGAAGACTTCTAACTTCTTGTGCTTGAGCTTGCTTGTGATTTGATATTGTATGTGAAAGCAAGCTAGGTTAATCATAATATGTTTATGTGTATGTACTTGAAAGATGTGCATTATGATATGACTGTGACATGTTGACTTGGACTATGGGTGATTGATTGTGATTGTGATATATTGGAGGTTGAAGGTGTTTATATGGAGCGGTAGTGGGTTACTGGCTCCATAGACTCTGTGGGCCGCTCTTTATGGTCCCGACATGGAAGAGACAATACACGTGGTAATGACCTGGGTCTGAGGTGACCTGCTACAGTATGACTCATTGTGTCTACGGCGTGCCATGGACACGGTGATGTGCTTGTTTATTGCACCACGATTGGTGATACGATATGCTTTTTTATGGCACCGTGGTGCGCTACTTGATGGCACCAGATATGTGTGATGATGATATTATGATGACATATGGATTGATTATGTACATGTAAACTAACCGTTGTTTGTTTTTATCTATCGTGACCTACGATATTTTCGGCGTATAACGAGTAGGTGTGAGCAAGCGATGATGATATGAATACTTTGAATGCTTGATGGTTGATTACACGGGTCATGGAAGAGATCAGAGAGTCATCATTTGTTTTACCTTAGACTTTGAGTACTTTACTTGAGATGTACTTTTCATTTGGAGTTGTATTTGGATTTTGTAGGCGTTTTGTTGACATTTTATTTTATTTTATGTTATGCTAAACTTGTTTTGATACTTAATTTGGTACATCCTACCTCGGGAAATTGAGGCGTAACCTCCCCATTGCCTGGGAAGATCTTGCGTAAAGGCTCTCGGGTAAGGCGGGGTGCTACAGTAAGTAGGTCGACACGAAGACGACATGACATTTAATTAGGCCGGGTTTGGGTTGAGCTTTCAAAATACAAATCCAACATGAATGACCCATTTACTAAAATAATCCAAATATTGACATGACACGAAACACGACACATAATTAACGTGTTAAGGTTGATACTTGATGACTCATTTATGTAAGTGAGTCGACACGAACATGATACAAAATTTAATTGGGTTGGAGTTGGGTTAAGGGTTCATGACTCGTTTAACATTACACGACTCGATCTGTTTGTCAGGTGTATTGTGACACATCTATCTTGTTGTCATTTTTGTATATCTTTTGTTACATGCATGTATATTAAGTTCCGAATTAAAATAGTAGGTACTTATAATAACTATTAAATGTACTTTAAGCTTATATTCAATAAATTTTCAGTATAAAATCAATGTACATGCTTAGTTCCTTAAGTGTACTGGATAAAAATTGAACAAATTATTTAATGTACTCATGGTAATTATTATTTATACCCATAATATACATTTAATGTACCTTCAATATACAAAATCTGTACATGATGACTTGGTATAACAAAAATGAAATAATTTTAGTAAACATGATATGTAACTATAATTATAATGTTATGTACAACTATTATATTGTTATGTACAATTATTATATATTTCATGTACCTTCAATATAATTCAAATGTACCTAAAGAATTGTTTAAAACATATTTTGTAACTAATTAAGATACACTTTATTTGTAGCTTTGATATTTATTATATGTACCCAAAGTATATATTTAATGTACCTCTTATAAATATAAAATGTACTTGATAAGTTATCGAGTCATACTTGAAACTAATAAAAAGAAACATGATATGTACCAAAAATAAGCATTATATAGATCAATATTATACGTTTAATGTACCTCCCCTATAAACAAAATTTACTTGATGATCTATTCAATCATAGTTGATAATTAATTAAAATAAACATGATAAGTACCAATAATCATTATCAAATGTACCTATTGTATATTTTATATGAACCTCATAGGCACATAAACACATTACATATACATGATGATTTATTGAAACGTGGTTGATGTACCTATAATTTTTACAAAATGTATTTCATGTACCGCTTATGTTTATAAAATGTACCTAAAGAATTATTGAAATATACCTGGTAACTAATTAAGATAGACATGGTATGTATCTTGAATATTTATTATAATTTATATGTACATCTATTACATATTTAATGTACCTCTTATATACATAAAATGTACCTGATAAGTTATCGAGTCATAATTAATAACTAATTAAAATAAACATGATATGTACCTTTAATAATTATTTTTATGGATTTATATTGTAAATCTAATGTACCTCCCATATACATAAAATATTCTTGATGATTTATTCATATGTGCTTGAGAATTAATTTAAAAAACAAGACATGTACCTATAGTCATTAATAAATGTACCTATAGTATATATATTTAATATACCTCCTAAACAACATAAAGGCATGCACCTGATGATTGTTGTCTATTGAAACGTGATTGACAAATAATTCAAATAAACATGAATACTTTGATATGTACCTATACTTATTACAATATGTACTTATATCTTATGTTTAATGTACCCCTTATATATCCAAGACGCATCTAATGAATTAATGATATGCACTTCACAAGTAATTTAAATATACATGTCATGTCATATAAATATAATTATAGGTAAATATTACCTCCAACATAATGGAAAAAAGATGTACTTTTGCCATAAATAAATAGTACGGTGAATTTTTTTGTTAAAATAATTTGTACCTATAATAAATGTACTTTTAAAATAATTATAGATACAAATAATAATTATCATAGTACATAAAATATTTTTGTTCAATTTTTAAGAAGTACACTTAACTAACTCAGCATGTACACTTGATTTTATACGAAAATGTACATTGAATATATAAGCCAGAAGTACATTAAATAGTTATTATATGTACATCAACATTAAAAAGATATGTTGCTCTTTACTTCCAAACATCTAAAACTTGAGATGGATCCAAGTTTGTAAATTTTCTTCTCTCGCTTATGACCTCTTTCTTTTTTCACAAATGAATACACCATTTGAAGACACACAAATTTTACGATATGTTTCCAAAGAATAACGTGTACTATTGATTAAGTCCCATGAATATCAGTAAACTAGTGGTGTTATTTAAAATATTGGTTGACGTAGTTGAAATATCAGTATATTTCCAAGATATTTACATACGAGTCCATGACATTAGAAGGGTAGAAAATCATCTCTTCCAATAATTAAGCACAAAAGATAAAACAAAGTTGAAGTATCCCAGAAATGTGAGATACCAAAAAGAATAAGCAACCATCGAGAAGACACAATAACCGAATAGAGGAGTAGGAGTTTACCCATTTATCTTCCAATTATGCGATCTTATCAGTTGACTCTTGCTTAAATGCCTTCAGTTCTTGAACATCTAGCATTAACTATTAGATTTATGAGAGGTTGAATATTATTAAGAATTGCATAAGAATTACCAAGTATAGTACAAAGTATTTATACAAAAGAAACAACTACCCTATCCTATACTATCGCTGTAATGCAGTACATACATGACCTAGGAACAAGATATTTAGTCAACTACAAAGATTACAATATGATACTTAACATAAAATATGGAATAATATAATTACAAGATAATATGATATTAGTTAAAAAGATATTCTTGATATATTCTTATCATACCCCCGCAAGACGGACGGGCAAAGCGAAAGTCCGATCTTGGACAATAGTAGGTGAAGTCGATGACTTGAACAGTTATAGTAGATGGGATTGAAGAAGAGGGAAAGAAAAGGTACAGATTGAGATAAGAAAAGGGGTGGCCAAATATTTATGGTGACTGAAATTGTGGAGGCCGCCCGATTTTTGGGTGTGGCAGCTAAGATGGTGGTTTTGGTTGGAGGAGGCAGCCATTGTAACAAGGACGAGTAGACCGATCGGTAAGAATCATTTCAGCCATGGAGGGCCTAGTTTGGGAATGTCATAACAGAATGGGTGAGTGCGAGAATGCAAAAGTATATATTTTTTTATGTTGGTGAAATATTTTTGTTGGTGATTGAGGATTTAAAGAGGTTTTATAAGGTAGAAGCGTGTTATTTGGAAATTGGAAGTTGAGGGTTTTGTTGAAAATTTGAACAAGATGAACAAATTGTGAATAGATGGTAATGTGATTTTGAGGATGGCATGTTCTGCCGTGGTTTGCCATTGATTATTAATTATTTTTTTTAGAGAATAAGAAGGGCTAAAAGATAAGGGTAGAATTGAGAATTCACGACAGAATAAAATTTCTTAAAGAGACTAGGCTCCGGAGCGAGATTGAGTTTTGAATATGGTCTCTGAGACGATAAGGTTTAATGGGGTGTTGCGTAGGCAACAAAGTTTATAAGGGGTCGCCAGAAAGACACAAATTTTAAGAGGGGTGACCACTAGGACTAGGACACAAATTTTAAGGGGTGGCCGCAAGGGCACAAAGTTTGGAGGGGAGGCCGCAAGTCACAAATTTTGAGTGGTGGCCACTAGGGAACATTTTTAAGAGTGGTGACAAAGTAGGGTAGCCAAGTTTAAAGAGGTGAGTGACCAAGTTTTTTTAAGGGGTAGCCATGGGTGGCGAAAAAGGAGGTTGATCGCTTGATCGTTTGAGGGTAGTTTGGTTAGTTTGATGCAATTCTTAGGAGGTGAAGGTGAAAGAAGGGTGGTGGATGGTTGCAGCAGAAGAGGATCAACTCTTAAAGCGTTAGCCTTTATCAAGAGCACGAGACTCTGATACCATATTAGATTTATGAGAGGTTGAATATTATTAAGAATTGCATAAGAATTACCAAGTACAGTGCAAAGTATTTATACAAGAGGAACAACTACCCTATCCTATACTATCGCCGTAATGCAGTACATACATGACCTAGGAACAAGATATTTAGTCAACTACAAAGATTATAATATGATACTTAACATAAAATATGGAATAATATAATTACAAGATAACATGATATTTGTATGATGAACAATTTATATGATGCAATTTATATGATGAACAATTAATTGTTTGGTTTTATGGATTAAAATCAACTAATTAATTTATCAATATATAAATCAAGTAATGAAAATAACAAAAAGGAGAGAGACACAAGAGGTTTTTGAAGTGGTTCAGTTTCACAAGTCGAAATCTACGTCCACTATTCTCGATTAATAATCTTTAGTACCTTTCTCCGGATTACAAAACCCACTCGTATAATCAACTATGATTATAACTCCATGTGAGTATCGTTAAATACTTTATACTATCTTACACTAATAAGAAAGTACAATATAACTCACAAACATTATCGTTAAAGAATAAGATTATGTAATGTACTTTTATCCAATAACGTATTTCACGCGAGCGATCGATAATAATTGATGCACGACTTTTTCGAAAAAAAATAATAAAATAAATATTTTGCTCAAAGTTTCTTTAAAATCAATTTGTAAAATTCTCTCAATTGTATAAAAAGTCGTTGTGGAATGATTGAGATTGAAGGAGTATTTATAGTAGAAGCATAGTAGATGTGAAATCTAAAACCTTATCTTTCTCTTTAAGAAATATATTTATCTTGTATATCTCAAAATATTGTTGTTAAGATTTTATTAGAATCCTAGGTTAATGTAAACAATAAAACGTGCCTATAGGGGCCGAAATCCTCATCACCTCGAAACCCTAGGAGCACGCAACCCTAGGAGGCACAAACCCTAGGTTTCATGAAACCCTAGGTGGCACAACCACTAGGTGGGCTTATTAGGTTAACAGCAAATTGAGATAGAATGTATTAGAAACCCTACGTAGCATGACAACTCACAAGTTGTATTACTAACCATTAGAATCTCATAAATACATCATCTATTAAAAGTTCTGATAAATATAAAAATAATCTTTTTCTTTTTAAAAACATTTAAAAGATTTATTTCCAAAATCATGCTTCAACTTTATCTTCCAAAGTTATAGGTTAAAGCTATAACTTTGAACTTAGTATGTAAAGTTATAAGTGAGCCATAACTTTACTTACATAAAAATAACTCTAATGAATTAGTTACCGAATGACGCCTATACTATCTAATTTTCACAAAGATCTTCAGTATACGGATCATCTCTTCATCTTGATCACAAAGACCCTCCATCTTGAGTCTTGTGTTATTTGAAATAGATCTTGCTTGAATTGTTTCTTCAATGTTATAACCAGAATAGTTATAACTTTGCATAGGAACTTCCAAAGTTATACCTCAAGCTCCTATAACTTTGTCCCACAGAAATCTTCAAAGTTATGTCTTAAGCTCCTATAACTTTGTTCTCCTTTCTTGTAATTGTCGTTAGCTATGATAAGACTAAAGCACACAACTACATGCATATGATATATCAATTAAAGAACAATTTCAAGTATACACATGTCATTATCAAAACTATAAAATAGGTCCAACACAGTCCAACGACTTCGAATCAAAAACAGTCCAACGACTTCAATTCAAAAACAGTCCAACGACTTCAAATGAAACACAGTCAAACAACTTAAGGGCCATCAACGGGAGTTTTTTATTGACCTCTTATTTAATTCTTGTCCAACCCTTAGAGGCCATCAACGGGAGTTGGGCCGACTTAGAGGCTGCTTAGGCTATCAACGGGAGTTTGGCTTACGGTAGTGGGCTTGGGTAGATTTGGGGATCGACTCTAGGTGGATCATTCGTGAAAGCGAGACCCCTTAAAGAGGCTCTACCTTTTGGCTAGGGGATTTCATCCACGGGAGTAGGAAAGACCCTAGTTGGGACCTAAATGTTGACCCAAAATGCCTGAGACTCGTGTAGGGGTTATCCATGGGAATGGGACCCTTTATCAACCCTAGAGGCTACCTATACTCGGGATAGTTAGGTAGTTAGTTTAGACGACATTGTCCCACTTGAACCCATATTCCATCACTTGTTGATAGACCACCCACCGTTGCACCCAATTAACTAAGACTTGATCGGATCCTAGTTACCTTAATCTTGAATTAATCCCGTATTTTTCATAGCTTATTTGTTTAGTTTGAATTTTAGTCTAAATCTTATTATTTCATTTAGTTATCATTAGCTAAAATCAACATCTCTTTTATTGACTTAGCAAACTTTCTTTAAAATCGACTAGTAATCACCATTGCTCTCCGTGGAAATCGACCCCCAAGTGCTATTCTTGACGACCGTGCACTTGCGGTATTTAAAACACACATCACATTCCTAATGCTAGTGTGCATGATAACTTTCCACCCTTTGTGGGACAATCAGAAGTCAATTCCCCACCAGTTCTTACTGGAGCTGAAAAGCGACTCCAATACCTGGAGGAGCAACTAATGTACCTCAAGGGGGATGTCATATACAGGGAAATAATCGCAAATATGAAGCTGTAAGTACTCAAAGAGGACTTGGATGGTTCTATTTATTAACAAATAATAGAATGGACCTAAAGTATTTTGAGTCTATTCTATTATTTAAGGGTAAAAAGTAGAACACGTGACTAATAAAAAGTACATGTGCTCTTTTTCATATACAGGGAAAATAGGACCATCCAAGTCACGTGTTCTACTTTTTACCCTTAAATAATAGAATAGACTCAAAATACTTTAGGTCATATCTCTTTAGCGTAGATCACTCTACCTCTTAGAATAAGCCTTAACGAGGGCATGCATTTACCACCTTTTCCATATCTTGTGTTGTGAAAATTCCTTGATCGTCGTGTCTCTAGGTGACCTCTAGGTTTGGAGACTCCGTTTTTCTACCTCATTCGTCAATTCTTATATTTCATATGACTACCAGATAAAGATAAATTGCATACTATGCCAAACGATTCAATATCTTTACCACGGGTGCTAGAAAACTAGCTCACCCGAGGGTCTAATCAAATATTTAGTGCAATCGTGCCTAAAGCTATCAAAATCAAAAAACAGTCCAACGACTTCGAATAAAAAACAGTCCAACGACTTCAAATCAAAAACAGTCCAACGACTTCAATTCAAAAACAGTCCAACGACTTCAAATCAAACACAGTCCAACGACTTCAAATCAAACACAGTCCAACAACTTCAAATCAATAGCTCAAATATTTCAAAATTTCACGAGACAAGACAAAAATCCAGTCAATCAATACAAATTCAAAGTCTCAAAAATAAAAATAAAAATCTCTCCAATCAAAAATTTCAAACAAACCATAATCCCTCAAATAGTCATCTTTTCACATATTTCAGACGAATCAATTCGAAGTTACCATGTCTCCATACCCTTTGGGGCGATCCTTTCATTCATTAAGATGAGTGAGAGAGATACACAGATCTCCAATGTCTTCTAACACCATTAAAACTTTCCACTTCATTCCGTTTTTTTATCACCCTTGTTTAGCATCTAAGAATTCGATGGATGTATACTAAGCTTATACGGTCATAAAAGTATTTTGTTTCTATAGAATTAGTTTTGCGTAATTCGCCGAGCTTGTTACTGTAAAGAGGGCAAAACTCGTTCAAATTCTTAGGATATCCTCATGTCATCAAATAAACTGAATTCTAAGTTCATTACAAGCTCTTTCTTCGAACGATTATTCTTTTACATTTTCGAACTCCGCACATGGTTTGATTTCATTTTTCTTATGAATACGTAGGCAATCCTTCACAGGATTCAACCCGTCATTATTTTAAATGTAAATGGAAAGACATCTGCGTTTGCATTTGAAATTCGATAAGAATAGTAAAGGAAAATCTCGATTGTTTCTTAACTAACTTCATCTAGGATATCCTAATCCTTGTCTGGTACGCTTTTCAAAACGAAAGACGACATGGCTACCAAATGAGCACACTTAATCATTTTCTTTTTTAGAGGAATCATTTCACTCCTCTTCTTCTTTTCAAACACTTACACATGTCTGGTCATTTCAAACACTTACACTCGAGTCATTTCAAACACTTACACATGTCTGGTCATTTCAAACACTTATACATTTCCTTCAGAAATTCTTTTTTTTAAGGGGGTAGCTCGTTTTGCGCCAGTTTTGGCCACCAATATGCTACATGTACGTTGTATGATTTCTATGTGAATTTCGGCAGCATGACGGCAGAAACTGTCGTCTACCAAAACCTGTTTTTAGACTAACCTACAGGAACAGAGAACACCCAACATCAAACGCACTCAGACCATCTGATACAACCAGAAGCGGCATGTACATCAAACTGGGGGTTCTCGTTCAAAATAAATTCCAAAAATCCAGCTGGAGGATTTCGCCCAAGACAAAGTCAAAATCCAAATGTACAAAAACAAATCCAAAATGTACAAGTCAACGGCAAAACAAAGGACAACTAATCCTCATCGCCACCCATCTTGGCTACGGTCACCTCGAGAGCAGCGATCTCAGCATCCCTAGCCTCTAGCTCCCTCAGTAGACGAGCCGCCTCCTCCCGAGACTCCGCTAGCTCCCGCTCCAAGTCTCTTTGTGAAGAAATACTTCATTTCAATCATTTCACTTCAAAATACAAGAAGATACAATAAAATGAAAAAGGGAAAGAGAGGTTCATACATGTCGATCCCGGCCACCTGAGAGCGCCTCGATGGCCGTAGCCCGCAGCTAGTTGGCCACCCTCCACAACGCTATGTGCTGAGACAGTGCCACCTATATTCAAATAAGGGTCAAATCAATGCATTCCTATGCAATGAAGATAGCCAAAGTTAGAGGCTTACCTTCCAACACCTCGGGGTAAGCTGGGGGCTTGATGCCTGCCACCTCGATCGCCAGCAAAGATCAAATAACTCTTTAATTGATGATCATTCGTCCCGTCTAAAATTAATTTAAAACAAACACCTCGAGGTAAGCTGGGGGGCTTGACGCTTGCCACCTCGATCTCGTACACAGATCAAATGAATCTTCAATTGACAATCATTCGTCATTTCTCAAATTAATTCAATTCAAATACCTCGAGGTAAGCTGGGGGCTTGACGCCTGCCACCTCGATCTCAAATCAATTCAAAAAATATTCAATTGACGATCGTTCGTCACTTTCCAAATCAGTTCAATTCAAACAAACACTTCAATACGATCGTTCGTCACTTTTCAAATCGAATCAATTCAAACAAAAATCTTCAATTGACGATCATTCGTCACTATTCAATTCAATTAAAAAAAAATACAAGAAACAAGCAATGCTTGGGACCCACCTTTCGGACATAAAATCCGTGGGACCATTTTTTATTACTAGAATTTTGCTAACCACAATCGAGCAGATTCTTCGAAAGATTTGATCCTGACAGAGTATTCCGTATATCAAGTTTCGCAAATTCCTTTCAAAATATGTTTCCCCAAACGAGAGTTTGCCTGAGGACAGAGACATGCAGATTCTCACATATGACGGCTGACGAGCCTCACAACGCACCTCAGTCCAAATAAGAAGATGCCTCAGGTATGACTCCATCTTATGGTTGGTGAGCTTTTATACGTAGTTTAATGGACTTTAAACGACCCTCCTCGATAGTGGTCAGACTTCGAAATGTTCCCGGGATAGGTCCTTGGTTCAGACCTCTTAAACCGCCTCGCGTCGCCATAGTCGTCAGGTTGCAATCTTTGATTGACCTGATGTTTATACTTTGACTTTTGCCTTGTTCAAGACTCAGTCAAAGTGGGGGCTCTGTAGATACCTCAGTTCTAAACCTTCCGCCAACCACCCAGTGATTATGGGACCGCATGTTTGGTACGTGGAATGATTTATAACAATTCGTAAGTTTATCGTCAAGTGATAGCTCAAATACTTGTGTCTACCCCTTGGTCGTCATCTACGCGCCAGTACGGTCGTTTTGACAGTCATTACAGTTTATTTGCAGCCCGGGTCGAAAACCACTTCATTTTCTAAAAACCGTTTTAAAACTTCGAGTCGGAACGCGCGGAATATTCTGGATATTTTATTAATATTTCAAATTATATCTCTTTTTTATAAAATATATCTCGTATCTTTTAAAAGGGAAGTATAGATCTACCACAATTCTTCTTCCGCGGAAGGAAACCTCTGGGAAAGAGGAGCAGCATCTGCTGCGCCTCTTACCTAGCTGTTTTCTCTGTTTTCAGAATATTTTCGAGATAATTTTATGTTGTTCCCAAACTCTTCGTATTTTCTGCTATAAAAGGAGAGCTTTGTTCTCACTTTTAAGGCACGCGAGTGTTCCGCTCGTTCTCTTCTCTCTCTTTTCCTTCTAGACCTTGCTCTAAGATATCGACATCTACGTGTTTGATCAATCGACGTCTTTGCATTCTGAGAAGAAACGCAGAGAAGTTGCCTGCTCCCGCTCTTCTTCATCTTCCTCTGGTTTCTACGTCTTTATTTTCCTTTTCTTATTATATTCCTTCCTTTTCTTATTAATCTTTCGTAAATCGTTTTGTTCTTAGATCCCTAATAATTCAATATTAGCGGGTTTCCGTCTTTGAATCAAAACTGGGTTTTAGAGGTTCGATTCGTTCATATCAAGTCTATGCATTCATCGTTGATACAAATTGTAGTGTAATTAATATGTTAAACAACTTCCCCTCGAGTCATAGGTCAATAACTAATCATAAATATACAAAACAACATTTACTGCTTGCGATTCAGACTTCACAGTCAGAATTCAACTCAAGAACAAACGCAACAAGTGATGCGTCTCTTTCAGAGGACTCAACTGTTGCTGCGCCTGTTCTGGGTTGATTTATGTCCTTGAACTTCTGTTTTCGCCTTGACGTAGCTTTAATTAACTATTAATCGTATTATTGCTCCTGATATGTCTTTTAGTTTTCAAACCTTTTATTTTTCTTAAAATCTCCGTTTTGAGTATATTTCCGACGTGGATCATGTAATCCATTGTAATCTTACTTTTTAGTCATTGTAATTGTATGATTTCTTTGCCTTTCTTATGTAATTCATTCTAACTCCCAATTTTGACATAACTGAGTGCTAATTACATGTTCACCGAGATAGTCTAATTCACATGCTAGGATTAAAACGTTGGATGTTGCATTGCATGCATACAATCGATAACATATCAAATACGAACAATTTCTCTAATCATTAGTAGAGGCCGCTATCGAGGCGGGCAGGATTAGGTGTTCGATTAAAGAGCTTTCTAATACGTACCCTCACCCCTTACTCCAGATCTCTGTGAACATCTGTGTTCATTGGCATCCACGAGAGTCATTCTAGACATAGAATGCTAAGGGTAACGAGTTATTAGTGTTCATATCATTACTTCATGTCTTGACATGGCATAAAGTATTCGAACGGTTCCAATTTCTCATAAAAATTGGTGGCGACTTTACAAATGCGTATTTCTACACTTGTCTTCGTTCCTTCCGTGGTTTCGCCGTGTACCACAATACCCACCGTCCCTATGGACCGATCTTGACTTGCCACCATGCTAAGTCATGTTATAAATATTTTTTGACACTCAAAACGACGCGTGTCAGTCACGATAATGATTTATGAGTAAGAGAAAGGAAGGAATTAAGCATAAACTTGTGCATTTGATTAATTAATTAATTAATTAATTTAATAGGAATATGAATATTAAGAAAGTAGATAGGAGAAGGAGTTACATTGGAGTGGTCGAGTAGAGGACTCGAGGTGTGTTGGGGAATTAGTGGGAAAACCGCTGAGGGTCGAGTTTGGAGCGCTATTTATACCCCGCCACACCACATGCGCCAGTGCACTTGTTTTCACCGTTTCTTTTTTCATGGGTGTTTTGAAAATTCCAAGGCCTTGTGCGAAACTTTAAATGAGGCCCCACATTTTAGAAAGTATAAAGAAACGCTAACTAATTATTGTTTGATTCCTCACATCCCAACGATGAAACTTGCTCTGTATGAAAGGTTTACGTCTCATCTTCACTATGAAATTAAAAAAATTACAGCGTGCAAACAAAAATATTGGATCATTAAATAGTCCAATAGTTTTATGGAAAACTTAAATATAAAATGGATGATAATTTAATGGGGAGTGAGGCGTTTAAAAAGAACGACGGTAATACAAGGTTTTAAAATCTAGTAAAAACGCCAAGTAAATACGTAGTACAATATAAGATCTCATATAGGTATGGAGCAAAAAACACGATAATACAAGGATTTGAACCCTGGTCTAAGTCAACAAACTTCCTTCAAATTGAATTTATAACCAGTAGGCCACTTCAATAATAGACATACATTGCATTTTGAGTATTTACGTTAATGTTCCAATATTGTATTCTAGCCCAATATTATGGGGCCCTCTGCGACCGCACGGGCTACACACGCCTAGAGACGACCGTGTTTTTTTTTTAGGAAAACCTTATCCGATTATTAATTCGTTGAGAACGAACCACGAGTAGCAAAAACAACAAAAGTGTTCGAAAAGTTATGAGACCAGACTCTCGTACCAACTATACATGGCTTAATAATGTACAAATGCATGAGCTACTGAATTACCATCCCTCCTAACATTGACAAAGACATCGACCCAAAACAATTACAAATGCTAAAAATGTCTTCCAAAACTAAATAAAGATCGATACGGCCTCGCTTCCGTTATTGCGAATTTTCGACGATACCCAAGCAATCGCTCTCTGTCTTCAATTTGAGTATATCGCGCCTCCATGCTTCTTGCAGCACCTTCAATATCGCTATCGCTTTCGCTTGAGTAGGATATAACTCAATGCACCCTTGCTCCTCCATTACCCATATATAATGGCTCTCTCTCCTTGTTCAGACTAGTCACTAACTACCCAGTCTCACCTTCTCCACCACCCAGCATCCACATTTACCTTTAAGATACCCCACTCCGGTCTAACCCTACCTACACTCATTCTTTCCCCTCGGTTGTGCTTCACCATCATCCCTCACTCTCTCCATCTCCATAAACATATCTCGCACTCGACGAACCATCGCATCCACATCCACCTTAATTTCATCGAAGAAAACCTTATTTCAAAATTCCCACAAACCCCAACACACTGTCATAAACTCCGCACACTCCCTCACTCCCATTTCACTCCACCTATCATCCACAAGCTCCCTCACCCGCTCATACCCCTCCTTAATTTCGTTCTCCAATCCCATCCAACCCTAAACCTCATCTGCCACCCGACAACGTCAGAAAAGATAGAGACTAGTCTCCATAAAGCCAAGGAAAAATGGGCATCGGATTTCAAGTGTTTGGCTTCTCCATTCCAAGTTCTTTTTAGTAGTAAGTGCTTATTCTAATATTCAATATGCTCTTTTGTTCGAAAGGAATAAAAAGTACTTTTACCTTGCGGAAGAACCCAACAAGGGGCGTCAATATTAAGAAGCTTAGCCACAATCACTCCTCTTCCGCCACACGCCTTGGTGAAATGTGTAACACCTCCATACACCAAAGTGCCTTACAAGACCACCTTAGCACACGGGAGTGCTACCATCTCAGTTGCCTGAGGTAGTGAAGATTACAACAAGCAATAAGGGAAGCAATACTTTATAAATAAAATGTTTAAATACCAATACATGACTCAAACAGATGGCATACCATCCGACTGAAGGAGTAATATTGTATAACTGATTAATTCTATGTGGCTACAATGTTCTGCTAGGAGCCGCTTATAGTCTGAGTCCTAAATGAGTTGGGACTCGGGTAGTATTAGTCAGTCCACAGGGTCACACACTAGATGAGTTTTGGGCAATATTATAATTAATATTGATTAATTATTAAAGGAATAAGAATAATATTTATTATTTTTATTATACTTTCTCAATCCTAGATAGTCTAGGATTCTCTTGAACTCCCTATATAAAGAGATATAGAGGGAGATGTTTATTATGAGTTTTTCTAGAGAGCAAAATCTCAAGGGAAGTAAGAGGGAAGAAAATTGCCCATAAAGTTTGTACTAGCATACACACTCATATTGTGTGGATACCGGTAGAGGCGCAACACTTGGGGCGTTATTGTGAGACGGTCTCACGGATTATATTATTATTCACGGAGCTGCGATTTTGGTTTTATTATACTTCTTTTTATTAGCATATTATTGGAATTCTTCCGCATCCAAGTAAGTTTGCTAATCACCCTTTTGTTTAATCTTAATACTTAACATGCATGAGATCTTGGGAATTCTGTCATGTCAAATATGGCTTAAAAATCGTTACAGAATCCTTCAGTGGTATCAGAGCGAAC
This sequence comes from Heliosperma pusillum, assembly GCA_022085475.1. Classification (NCBI taxonomy): domain Eukaryota; kingdom Viridiplantae; phylum Streptophyta; class Magnoliopsida; order Caryophyllales; family Caryophyllaceae; genus Heliosperma; species Heliosperma pusillum. The sequence continues at coordinate 41,566 of JAIUZE010048441.1, forward strand.
ATGTATTGTTAAGTATTAGATTAAAAGGTTGCACCATTAGATATAATTGTTGTATCTTTGTGTTTATTTTTTGAGTTTCCATATTGGAGTTTTGAATTGAATTAGTTCAATTGCATACAATTGTTGTATACTGTTAAATATTAAATTTAGGGTTGTATCATGTTAGATTTTGTATTGTACCGTAATATTTGATAGTATGATGAATTCTTTTAATTTGATTAGAAGGAACCCTAATTTAATTGATTTAAGAAAACCCCTAATTTATTGTTGGAAACCCAATTTTAAGATTGTCTTAAATCCCAATTTGATTGGATCTAATTAGATTAGATATGTAACAAACCCTAATTTGATTAGGTGATTAAATTGTTTAATTACGTGTGTAATGCTCTAATTTGATTAAAGCAAAATTACTGTTCACGGTTCCTATTCACGGTTACTATTCACGCGCGTTTCGGTAAGTTACTTTTCATCAGTTTTGATCGTCGGATTTTGACTTAAAAATAGTGTTTTTCGAGTGTAACCGGCGTTCTAAACAAGACTGCTAAGCAGGGTCGACGGTTTTAAGCCTAATTCTGACGTCTTGTTAGACGTTCAGGTGCTTTTTAATTTTAAATTATGATTCTTGTTTTTTCATAATTGGTTTTGTGATTTAATCAATTTGATTGATTGATTCATTGTTACAATGGTTGTATTGATTTAATTTTGAATTTTATTAGTTTGATACATAGTATGATATGATCATGATACCTATGTTATTACGTTTTTGCATAAGATGTTCAAAAACTACAATTTTGAATTGTTGACGATTATGAATCGTTTTTGGAGTTCTTAACATGACTTGTTCTAATTTACAATTGCTTGTATATTACATTTGTATAATGTGATGTTTAATGATTAATTAAAGTTTTGTGTGTAAATTAGAACGGCTAGGTTCCCTTATACCTTTTTCCGTAAGAGAACTAGCGCCATGCTTAGGACCTTTGTCATGTTTGACTCCACCTTCCCTCAATAAAATATTAAGTTATGTCCTTCCAAATTAACGACTGTAAAAACTTATATCGTTGGAAGTATTGTCTGCCAAAGTAGAGTACTCCTTCTATGTAAGCTGAGCAGGTGGGTAACAGTTATCCACACGTGAGATTTGGTACACTTAACAAAGTTATCAAAACAGTTTTGGACTTTGGGGCAAATAGTCAAGTCACATAAGATGTTACATGACGACTAGGAGTCGCATTTGATGCGATTGACATTTGATGGCTACCTTGATATGTGTAATTTGGGCGATGAGCCAAAGCTCACTCACGTTATATATGATTAGGGATCCTAGAATACTATGCACATATGAGGGTTATGCGTGTAGTAATTTTATCTTAAAATTGTTTAAGAATGTCGTACGAATTGTGTGTCTTAAATCGGTTAAGATCATCACAGTTTATTAATATAGTGATTTAGTTTTGCATATGTTGATAGTTGTAAGATGTCATTATTGTCATGTTTTTCAAATGGGTTTGAATCGTTCAAATTCATAGATTGGTTTCTCTGAAAATTGTTCTCAATTATGCAAAGTGAGGTTTATCTACAAAAGAGAATTTCTAGCAAACCATATTCAATGCTAATGTATAGTTTAGTCTATATTGTGAAAGTCATAAAGATGACAATTCGTACCATATATGTCGATTGTCTAAAATAATGGAATTGTTCCCGCTTAGTGAGAAAAATATGTGAGATGATCCAGTTACTTCATTTGTCATTAATATGACATAATTATACTGATAATTTTTGAGTAATTGGATATCCTTATTATCAAAGGTTGATGACTGAAATTGTTTCAGTTATGTCTTAAGTTACAGTCAGTTCATAATGAATTGGGCACGTAAATTAAGCAAATTTCTCACTTAGTGACATAAGATGTTGAAGACAATCGAGTCTTGTATCAAGAAGATTCAGAAACTAATGATCTTTGAGTTCATTAGCAAAGAGGATTTCAGATATGAGCTTAGACACTGATAATGGGAAAGGAAAGGACAATTGTTGTCAACCTACCTTAAGATCAATGTCTGTAGGTATGGAAATCGTTTAGTAATTACCGTCATTAATGTAATGACAAATAGCATTGGAAAGGTAGCTCATAGAAGTGTCTCGAAGATCTGCAAAAGTTATTGAAGTATGACTTCAAACTGGAATTGCATGTTATAGAAGTAAAACTTACTAAGAATATTCTACTATAAGGTATAAGATACCAAAAATGGTATTTACATAATGATGTAATGACCTGTGGTAGTAGAGACATGGTAAGGAATATGATAAATGTACATGTATAATGAACAAATGTTGTTGCATTTTGCGTATAATTTATTTATTTGAATGTTATATTGTTCAAAACTAGATTTGAATAAACGTTATTCATACAATGTCATTAGTAGAATGTTAATTCTTTTCATGTTTAATCATAAATTGAATTAATATTTTATAAAGAACAAATGTTGTTCTTTTTCTGGTTAAGACAATTTTAGTTTTGTTCAATCTAATATATAACATGTAATGGAAAGGGTTCAAGTCTTATGACCCATGTTTCACACGCTTACAACAATGTCTTTTGAGCCATGAAACGAGATACACGTGTAGAAGTTCCATGATGATGGATTTCTAGGCCTTATTGATTTGGATCAATTAAGGCAAGTGTAGTTTGTTTATAAGCTAAAAGGATTTAAGGTGCTCTAACTAGTTGTAG
>JAIUZE010048445.1:0-13031 GCA_022085475.1 Heliosperma pusillum
CGTATTGATCTTTCATGTATGTATGATTCTATGAGTTCTAGAAGGTGAGATGCAAGCCGGCTAGGATTGATAGAGTTTGGATTAACGGTTGTTAACTGATTCACATGATTACGTGTTGATTAGGGTTGAGTGTATCAGGGCCATGTTACATGGTAACCGCTGAGCCAGCATACCAGCTTCCCTACCTCGAGTTATATTGTATTACCGAATTCACATGATAGCTTTCATATGCTAGGTTATATGTTAGTTAACTGTTTCATAACATGAGAAGCATATCATATATGTTAAGGTGTTGTATTCTCTCTATACATTGCTTTTATGTTTTTCATGTTTCATTAAACTCGACATTTCGTGGCTGGGAGAACTCGGAGTTACTCCCCACTGACTGTGGCTTCCGTGTTTATATTTAATGCGGTCGAACAGGTGGTGTTGCATATTTGGGGTACATGGACGCGCTAGCGAGCGAAGTATTTACCTTGGACCTATATTCGGTTCATAGTTTGTATATTATTATACACTAGTTTAATTCCGTATTTATACGGGAGATATGTCTCCCGTCTTGTATATTTATTTTGTAGAATATTATTTCGTTTTGTAACGAACCTTTTTATTATGTAATGACACCTTCGTTATATATTCGTATCTTTTATGTATTTAAATAATTTTTTTTCTTTCCTCAAATTTGAGGGTGTCACCAGACCGAAACCCTAGATCTGAAATTTTCATAGAATTAGCATTTAATCTTCTTTTAATCTTCCATAATTAAGCTAATTAGTTGGTTAATTTGTAATTCCAACTTGGTTTAGTATTGGAACTCGGGTTTGTGTTGAAGATTTTGGGTGAAGATATTCTCCCTATTTCATTAATTCAATTATTGTTGGTACAAATTTCTCATCTTTTAGTTGTTTATGCAATTTATTTCATTTCAGGTTAATTATTTGTCATTTGATTGTTAGAATTATTCATTTCCAAAGTATGATGTTCATTTCCTTATTCTTATTGTTTAGTTGTTTGCTTTCCTTCAACATGAGTGAGTTGTCTCCCTCTAGGGTTTAGGGGGAGCCTAAGGGAGGATTATGTGGGATAATTGGTTGAGTGATTAGTAGACTTGTGGTGATAATTAGAGTATTACCCATATGCACACTAGGTGTTTGATGAATTGTGTAAACGAAAGTTACACACTTTACCAAGCATTGTTTGAATATATCTTAAGCGACGGTTCTAGAGATGATTAGACAAGTGTTTATATGAGTAATTTGAAACAAATGCGATAGCTTTGTTGAAAATTATTAATTGTTGAGACATTAGCAATTAGTTCTACTCAAACTTATTACCCACTTGCTAATTACTTAACTAACCCATTGATCCCCCTAAGGTGACCCATTTACCTTAGTTTTCCATAATTTGTTTTTACCATATCATTTTATCAATTTATTGCATTTAGTAGTTCATAGTTAATCTTCTCATCCAACTCTTTTTAGGCTACAATAGGACTCATTCAAGCTTGTAGTTGACCCCTTCATCCTCGTGGATTCGACCCCTATATACTACTTATATCGGGTTTATTTTTGATGTGTGAATTGACGACAAATCAAACCATCAAATGGTTGCAGTTTCACGGTCATGAGACTGATTTCATGACCGTGAAACCCATTTCACGATCGTGACTTTGCCTGTCCATGAAGCCTTTAGAAGCCCATATCTTCACCATTTTGTAAACCTATAAATACCCTCTTATGTAATTAAAGGACACGAAACCCTAGATCTGAAATTTTCATAGAATTAGCATTTAATCTTCTTTTAATCTTCCATAACTAAGCTAATTAGTTGGTTAATTAGTAATTGCAACTTGGTTTAGTATTGGAACTCGGGTTTGTATTGAAGATTTTGGGTGAAGACATCCTCCCTATTTCATTAATACAAGTATTGTTGATATAAATTTCTCATCTTTTAGTTGTTTATGCAATTTATTTCATTTCAAGTTAATTATTTGTCATTTGATTGTTAGAATTATTCATTTCCAAAGTATGATGTTCATTTCCTTATTCTTATTGTTTAGATGCTTGCTTTCCTTCAACATGAGTGAGTAGTCTCAATCTGTGACAACCCTCGCGAATGCGGAAAGATAAAACATACAAGCATGTGAAAAGATATGCGGAAATACGGTATTTTAAAAACCTTTAAACATGCAAGATAGAAAAATACGAGGAGTGTCAAAATATTACAAACTAAATAAAAATACCACAAGAGACGTAGTCTCTCAAAGTGTTAACAAAAGACAGAGTAATTAGCAACTAGCTAAAATCGTCTAGAGGTTAATCTTCCAGGGACAACGCCCGCTAGCTCACACCCGAACCCCAAAACATCATAGCCAAAAAGTCATCCAAGCAAGCAAACCTGTTCATCCATGAAAAACATGAACGCCACAGTCAGTGGGGAGTAACTCCGGGTTCTCCCAGCCATATCACATTAAACGTACATATAAGGAAATACCAAAGTAAAATCATGCATATATAGATATCCATGTGAGTTACGATAAGAATAGATAGGCAATTCGATAAATAAAGATAAGAGCATATGGAATACAAATTGAGGAACCATCATGTTATTCAAGACTCGGGAAAGACACTCTTAGGCAACCGAATACGCTCACTAGGGCTTGCATCTCACCGTTAGCGGTATAAGATTGATAAGATGGAGACTCGACAAACAACCATGCCAAGTCATGCAATGATCATGAATAATAAATCATGGAATCACGCATTCAAGTATAACCACATAAAGACGACATCTCTCACGGTAAATGAAACGCACTAGCATCGTGTACATGGCAAGTATGATTAACAGGCATCCACGGGATAAGCATTTCCCTGAAACGCATACACGATCACATTTCGTATATGTTCACTAATTTCCTCCGGTAGGACGACGATAATAATACGGTCCTAGTCTAAACCTGGCCAGACTCTTGGAATAACGTGTTCCGATTCGACATGCGATAAACGTTTCGCATCCAAGACTCGGTCCATCATAGACGCCGAGTACCCCAAATTCGGTCGACATTCACGAAAGAGGCGGAAAAGAGCTCAAGCCTCATAACAAGCGGTACGCTACATGCAAATAACACCACCTCGCAAGTACACAACATTTGACGGCCGGGTCGATAAACGCATAGCGTTCAACTCCCAACAACGTCGTCGTATGCCCACTACACATGCAATTAAGTAGTAGGATACCTCTCCGTTCCGACATTCCAGCCTTCTAACGGGAAGGTAGCCAGGAATGAGAGTTACATCACAAGACAAAATAGTGTCTCAACCGTATCTTTGTAAAAACCGACTCAAAGTGGGACAATACCAAAAACCGTCACAAAACATGAGAATAGGGAATCATATAGGTTTAAATATGATAAACATGAGTCAATACATGATACATAAGCATTAGAACAAGTTTATGAAGCATAATGAATAAAACATAGATCACCTCTCCAAAACAACGTTGTTTGGAAACCAACGAAAACAAGGGTCCACTTCAAACGGTCATAACTATAGTTCTAGACATGGGAATGCAGAAATTCCAAATGGAAGTGATAGCTTATCCTCTTACGGTTCCAACGAGATGTCACACGCCCAAAACAAGCAAGTAACGAAGGAGATATGATCATTTTACAAAAAGGGGTCAGTGCAGGAAAAATTCTGTTGGTAGCGTATGACGCGGCCTGCGTCCTACGACGTAGCCTGCGTCCCCCAACGCAGCCTGCGTCCTTCACGGGATTCAAGGACGAACAAAAATCAACATGTTATCAACAACAAAAACCTCATTTATCATTACAAATCATCAATTCACATATCAATTAACAACTAACAACATCCATCAACAACAATACAAGTCATAAGCTTACTAACCATAATCTACATACGGTTTCTATCCTAGAAATCACATAAAACACGTAAATAATATCGAGTAACCCTTCACCGTTACCTTTTCGCGTCTTTAAACGGTTACTAAGCTTTCCTAGTCTCCACCTACAAACAAATATGTAATAAAAGATGAATATAATTCACCTAGAGAAAGACGGATAATTTAAAAAGCGAGAAAGACGATACTTTTAATATGAATACGGATAGAGGAAGGTAAGAGGAGAAGAATGAGACGAACTTACGCGAATTTTAGCGAGAAATGAACGAGTTATGACGAATCTAAGCTTGGAAGAAATGGAAGCAAGGTTTTTGGTGGGGTTTTTCTAGTAAAGAAGAAAGAGTTGAATTGTGAGAATGAATTAGGTTAGGGTTTGAGGGAGTATAAGTAAAGGGTGTGTCGGAAAAGTCAACGAAAGTCAAAGGCGGCTCAAAAGTCAAGAAAAGTCAAAGACGACTTAAAATTCAAGAAAAGTCAAAGACGACTTAAAATTCAAGAAAGATCAAAGACGACTTAAAATTCAAGAAAAGTCAAAAACGACTTAAAAGTCAAGAAAAGTCAAACTCGCCTTAAGACGGGATTCTCATGGAATCTCGCGGAAATTCCAAATACGAACTCGGAAATTCTAAATTCGACTCGGAACATAAAATTCTAAATTAAAACTTAAGTTTGCTGAAAATATTTCGTAAAATATTTCTACAAGAAAAATAGGGTACATTTCCGGGTGTTACACAATCTAGGGTTTAGGGGGAGCCTAAGGGAGGATTATGTGGGATAATTGGTTGAGTGATTAGTATACTTGTGGTGATAATTAGAGTATTACCCATATGCACACTAGGTGTTTGATGAAATGTGTAAACGAAAGTTACACACTTTATCAAGCATTGTTTGATTATCTCTTAAGCGACGGTGGTAAAGATGATTAGACTAGTGTTTATATGAGTAATTTGAGACAAATGCGATAGCTTTGTTGAAAATTATTAATTGTTGAGACATTAGCAATTAGTTCTACTCAAACTTATTACCCACTTGCTAATTACTTGACTAACCCATTGATCCCCCTAAGGTGACCCCTTTACCTTAGTTTTCCATAATTTGTTTTTACCATATCATTTTAGCAATTTATTGCATTTAGTAGTTCATAGTTAATCTTCTCATCCAACTCTTTTTAGGCTACAATAGGACTCATTCAAGCTTGTAGTTTACCCCTTCATCCTCGTGGATTCGACCCCTATATACTACTTATATCGGGTTTATTTTTGATGTGTGAATTGACGACAAATCAAACCATCAAATGGTTGCAGTTTCACGGTCATGAGACTGATTTCACGACCGTGAAACCCATTTCACGATCGTGACTTTGCCAGTCCATGAAGCCTTTCGAAGCCCATTTCTTCTCCATTTTGTAAACCTATAAATAGACCCTCTTATGTAATTAAAGGACAAGAAACCCTAGATCTGAAATTTTCATAGAATTAGCATTTAATCTTCTTTTAATCTTCCATAACTAAGCTAATTAGTTAGTTAATTAGTAATTGCAACTTGGTTTAGTATTGGAACTCTGGTTTGTATTGAAGATTTTGGGTGAAGACATTCTCTCTATTTCATTAATACAAGTATTGTTGATATAAATTTCTCATCTTTTAGTTGTTTATGCAATTTATTTCATTTGAAGTTAATTATTTGTCATTTGATTGTTAGAATTATTCATTTCCAAAGTATGATGTTCATTTCCTTATTCTTATTGTTTAGATGCTTGTTTTCCCTCAACATGAGTGAGTAGTCTCCCTCTAGGGTTTAGGGGGAGCCTAAGGGAGGATTATGTGGGATAATTGGTTGAGTGATTAGTAGACTTGTGGTGATAATTAGAGTATTACCCATATGCACACTAGGTGTTTGATGAAATGTGTAAACGAAAGTTACACACTTTATCAAGCATTGTTTGATTATCTCTTAAGCGACGGTGGTAGAGATGATTAGACTAGTGTTTATATGAATAATTTGAGACATATGCGATAGCTTTGTTGAAAATTATTAATTGTTGAGACATTAGCAATTAGTTCTACTCAAACTTATTACCCACTTGCTAATTACTTGACTAACCCATTGATCCCCCTAAGGTGACCCCTTTACCTTAGTTTTCCATAATTTGTTTTTACCATATCATTTTAGCAATTTATTGCATTTATAAGTTCATAGTTAATCTTCTCATCCAACTCTTTTTAGGCTACAATAGGACTCATTCAAGCTTGTAGTTGACCCCTTCATCCTCGTGGATTCGACCCCTATATACTACTTATATCGGGTTTATTTTTTATGTGTGAATTGACGACAAATCAAACCATCAAATGGTTGCAGTTTCACGGTCATGAGACTGATTTCACGACCGTGAAACCCATTTCACGGTCGTGACTTTGCCAGTCCCTGAAGCCTTTCGAAGCCCATTTCTTCTCCATTTTGTAAACCTATAAATAGACCCTCTTATGTAATTAAAGGACACGAAACCCTAGATCTGAAATTTTCATAGAATTAGCATTTAATCTTTTTTTAATCTTCCATAATTAAGCTAATTAGTTGGTTAATTAGTAATTGCAACTTGGTTTAGTATTGGAACTCGGGTTTGTATTGAAGATTTTGGGTGAAGACATTCTCCCTATTTCATTAATACAAGTACTGTTGGTATAAATTTCTCATCTTTTAGTTGTTTATGCAATTTATTTCATTTCAAGTTAATTATTTGTCATTTGATTGTTAAAATTATTCATTTCCAAAGTATGATGTTCATTTCCTTATTCTAATTGTTTAGTTGTTTGCTTTCCTTCAACATGAGTGAGTAGTCTCCCTCTAGTGTTTAGGGGGGGCCTAAGGGAGGATTATGTGGGATAATTGGTTGAGTGATTAGTAGACTTGTGGTGATAAATAGAGTATTACCCATATGCACACTAGGTATTTGATGAATTGTGTAAACGAAAGTTACACACTTTATCAAGCATTGTTTGATTATCTCTTAAGCGACGGTGGTAGAGATGATTAGACTAGTGTTTATATGAGTAATTTGAGACAAATGCGATAGATTTGTTGAAAATTATTAATTGTTGAGACATTAGCAATTAGTTCTACTCAAACTTATTACCCACTTGCTATTTACTTGACTAACCCATTGATCCCCCTAAGGTGACCCCTTTACCTTAGTTTTCCATAATATATTTTTACCATATTATTTTAGCAATTTATTGCATTTAGTAGTTCATAGTTAATCGTCTCATCCAACTCTTTTTAGGCTAGAATAGGACTCATTCAAGCTTGTAGTTGACCCCTCCATCCTCGTGGATTCGACCCCTATATACTACTTATATCGGGTTTATTTTTGATGTGTGAATTGACGACAAACCAACTCATCAAATGGTGCCGTTGCCGGGGATGGCGTAAGGAAACTCATAGTTTGTTTTGTGTCTTAGATTTAGCCAAGTTACTTATTGTTGTTTTTGTTGGTGTTTAGTTGTTTGACTATTTGTAGAGTGCCTTGCATTATTGTCTTTCCCTAGTGTGCCCAAAAACACACTAGGAGTCTAACTTGTTTTTGAGTTGCTTTTGAGTGCATGCCTAAGGGTGAAGGGTTGTTCTTGAGCCATCCGTAGCCCGAAAGGTTGTTTAGGACTCTACGAGCTAATACACTTGCTCGAGTAAGGAATTCAACAACGATTAGCCGTCAACAAGCCAATACTTCTAGCGCTTCTACATCCACTCCAACAACCGATCACTCACAAAAAGACACCATTGAACCCACATTCGAAAACCCCTTCTACAATACACTACAAAACACACCACCAAGTTCACCACCTACAACACCTCAAGAACAAAATCAACCACAAATGACTACTTTACGTGACCATAACCGACCCAATCATGATGATACCCAATCTCCAATCAATTTCGGTGTCTTGGCCCCAAATAACTTCGAGATACACCCGGCTCAAATGAGTTCGATTGAGCGGGATTGTAACACCCGGAAATGTACCCTATTTTTCTAGTGAAAATATTTTACGGATACCTTTCAGCAAATTTAAGTTTTAATTTAGAATTGTATGTTCCGAGTCGAATTTAAAATTTCCGAGTTCGTATTTGGAATTTCCGCAAGTTTTCAAGTAAAACCCGTCTTAAGTCGTCTTTGACTTTTTCTTGACTTTTGACCGTCTTTGACTTTCGTTGACTTTTTCCTTCATATACTCCCTCATACCCTAACTCCTTCTTTCATTTTCCACTTACTCTTTCTTCCTCATCAAACCACCAAAACCTTGCCTCCATTTCTGATCCGTCTTAGATTCGTCGCTACTCCTTCGTTACTCGCTCAAATTCACGTAAGTTCGTCTTATTCTTCCCCTCTTATCTTCCTCTATCCGTATTGGTAATAAAATTACCGTCTTTCTCGCTTTTTAAATTATCCGTCTTTCTCAAGGTGAATGATATTCATCTTTTATTATCTAATTGTATGTAGGTGGAGACTAGGAAGGTTTATAATCGATTAAAGACGCGTAAAGGTAACGGTGAAGGGTTACTCGATATCATTTACGTGTTTTACATGCTTATATGCTAGAAATCGTATTAGAATACGATTAGTAAGTGTAGGAATCATGTTATGGATGATGATTGTTGTTATTTGATGATTGTTGATGATGAATATTGATTGTTGATAGTATTAGAAATGGATTATGAGAATTGGAAATGATAGGATTGAATTTTTGTTGAAGGCTCTCGGGTGAATTGGTAACACATGTCACGGTCGTGAAATACAAGTCACGGTCGTGACTTGTGCAGTTTCACTGCACTGACCCCTTTTCGTAAAATGATCATATCTCCTTCGTTACTTGCTTGTTTTGGGTGTTGACCATTCGTTGGAACCGTAAGAGGATAAGCTATCACACTCTATTTGGAATTTCTGCATTTTCATGTTTAGAACTCTAGTTATGACCGTCTGAAGTGGACCCTTGTTTTCGTTGGTTTCCAAACAACGTTGTTTTGGAGAGGTGATCTATGTTTTTATTCATTATGCTTCATAAACTTGTTCTAATGCTTATGTATCATGTATTGACTCATGTTTATCATATTTAAACTTATATGATTCCCTATTCTCATGTTTTGTGACGGTTTTTGGTATGTGCCCACTTTGAGTCGGTTTTTACAAATGATACGGTTTGAGCACTATTTTGTCTTGTGCTTTGTACTCTCATTCCCTTGGCTACCTCCACGTTCGTAAGGCTGGAATGTCGGAACGGGGAGGTATCCTAATGCTTAATTGCATGTGTTAGTGGGCATACGACGACGTTGTTGGGAGGCGAACGCTATGCGTTGATCGACTCGGCCGTCAAATGTTGTGTACTTGCGAGGTGGTGTTATTTGCATGTAGCGTACCGCTTGTTATGTGGCTTGAGCTCTTTTCCGCCTCTTTCGTGAATTATCGACCGAATTTGGGGTACTCGGCGTCTATGATTGACCGAGTCTTGGATGCGAAACGTTTATCGCTTGTCGAATCGGAACATGATTTATTCCGAGAGTCTGGCCAGGTTTAGACTAGGAACCTGGTATTTAATAATCGTCGTCCTACCCGAGGAATTAAGTGCACATATACGAACTGTGGAATCGTTATGCGTTTCAGGGAAATTGTTTTAATCTCGTGGATGCCTGTTAATCATACTTGCCATGTACACGATGCTAGTGCGTTTCAAGTTTATCCGTGAGAGATGTCTTCGTGTCGTCGTCTTTGAATGCGTGATTTCATGATATTATTAATGGTCATTGGCAACTGATGGGGCACCGCCGTCTTTGAAATGCGTGATTTCATGATCTTATTCATGGTCAATTGCATGAATTGGGCAACCGTCATGTCAGGAAGGGGGGGGTGGGTTCTTGAATGGAGGATATAGTTGATTCTTTGTGATCATCGCATGACTTGACTTGGTTTGTCTGTCGAGTCTCAATCTTATCAATCTTATACCGCTAACGGTGAGATGCACGCCCTAGTGAGCGTATTCGGTTGCCTAAGAGTGTCTTCCCCGAGTCTTTGAATAACATGATGGATTCGGATTTGTATTCCATATGCTCTTTTCATTATTTATCGAATTGCCTATTTATCCTTATTGTATCTCACATGTATATCCTTATCGTATCTCACATGTATATCTATATATGCATGCTTCTACTTTTGTATTTCCTTTTATGTACGTTTGATGTGATATGGCTGGGAGAACCCGGAGTTACTCCCCACTGATTGTGGCGTTCATGTTTTTCATGAATGAACAGGTTGCTTGCATGGATGGCTTTTTGCTTATGCTATTTTGGGTTCGGGGGTGAGCTAGCGGGCGTTGTCCCTGGATGAAACACCTCTAGACGTTGTTTAGCTAGTTGCTAATTACTTTGTCTTTTGTTAACACTTTGAGAGACTACGTCTCTTGTGGTATTTTTATTTAGTTTGTAATATTTTGACACTCCTCGTATTTTTCTATCTTGCATGTATAAAGGTTTTTAAAATACCGTATTTTCCGCTATATGATTCACATGCTTGTATGTTTTATATTTCCGCATTCGCGAGGGTTGTCACAGGGATAGCTTTGGAGGCCTTCCCGATGAGGATGCTCATGCTCACTTGAGGAAGTTCAAGAGTAGAGTAAGTTCAAGAGTAGAGTAGCAATCATGAAGAGAAATGGTGTGCCTGAGGAAACCCTTTGTCTAATGTTGTTCCCATTTTCTCTTAAAGACCGGGCGGAGAGCTGGTTGAATAACCATGCTCCAAACACTTTTACTACTTGGGATGCCTTAGCTATGGAGTTTCTAAGCAAGTATTAGCCCGCCTCAAAAACGGCAATGCTAAGAAATGAGATAACAACCTTACAACAAGAGGATGGAGAATCCTTGGGAGAGGCATGGGATCGATTCATTGATCTACTTGCCAGTTACCCTCATCATGGCATAAGGGATTGGTATGTCACTCAAACATTCTTTCAAACTCTTCTCCCTCAAACCAAGGCTATGGTGAATGCATCCGCGGGGGGAAGTTTCGATCATTTGAGTGATCAACAAGGGTCGGCATTGATTAAAAAAATCGTTGAGTCGGAATCTAGCTATGGAACTAGAGGAAATAGCTTGAGGAGGAGTTCTAAATACCGAAGTGAGAACTTTTTGAATGCGGATACCAATGCCAAGATTGACTTGCTCACACAAACTTTTACTAAGGGCTTAGCCGAGCTTCAAAAAGCTCAAAATCAAAGTCAAGGGCATCATGTGAATGAACCTAGTGGGTCTTATGCACCTCCCATGGTGGAAGCTTATCAAACCCCTACTTGTGAAATTTGCAATGGGTATGGACACACTTTTGAAGTGTGTGGTAATAATGTTTCATATGACAATGAAGGAGGGGGCGACTTTCAACATGTAAATGCCTTTCAAGGGGTCAACAACAACCCACGGCCCTCAAGGCCTCCCTTCCAAAACCAAGGTGCTTACAGTCACAACTCCAACTTCTATCATCCGGGTTTGAAATGTCACCCAAACATGAGCTATAAAAGCCAAAATGTGTTAAACCCTCTACACTCACAAGCTCAAACTTCCAACCCTCCGGGTTTTTCCCAACCTAGAGAAGGAGGTCAATTTTCAAGAGGAAACTACAATAACCAATTCAACAACTCACAACAAGGACAAGGATCCAACCAATTTCAAAACCATAATTTTAATGATCAAGGTTACAACAACCATGGTAACGTTCAAAACCAAGGTAATTGGAACCAAAACCAAGGGAACCCAAACTTCAACAACCAAGGCCAAGGTAATTTTTACCAAGGCAACCAAAACAATCAAGCAAGTCAAGGGGTCCCCGATCAATCTTTTCAAGGCCAAGTGTCAAATTTCAACCATAACAATCAAGGACCAAATTTCAATGGTCAAGGTTCAAGAGGACAACAAGGAAATTTTAATAACAACCAACAAGGAAATTTTAACAACCAAAGGAACAACAATCAAGGTTCAAGTAGTCGAAATGACTATGGATTTGCACTCCCTTTAACCAACCAACCTCACCAAGAGAATGAGCCTTCCATGAGTGATGTTTTGCAACTGACAAGAACATGGAAATTCAAAACAACTTGGCCTTGCAAAATGTCACTAATGCTCACAAGAAAGAGGTGAGGGAATTGGAAGCTAGGATGGCTTCTCAAGCTTTGAACAATCCTCAAAGGCCTCCGGGAGGTCTCCTTGCTCAAGGGAAAAGCTCCAAGGATGCTTCCTCAAGTCACCAAGCATGTGCGGTGACTTTGAGGAGTGGACTTGTACTCGAGAACCCTTACATGGACATGGTAAATGATGAAATTCCAAATGAAGAGCATGTTTAGGAGAGTGAAGAAATCGAAGAGCCCGTTTTGACTCCCACCTTGGAGTTGAAAAATGATGACAAGGGAAAGGGCAAGGTTGATGGAAGTTCAAGCCTTGACAATCAACCAAAGGATGGGGAAGATGGGTATGTTGAAAGTATGCCTTATGAGGAGGAGATGATCAAAGATGCCGATTATGAAGAAGTAGAGGTGCAACCAATAGCAAAAGCTAAGGTAACTAAGAAAACTCCCATTCCAAAGGTATCTCCCGATTCTCCACTTGTTGTTTCCGATATCGCCCACCGTTCTAGAGCATTAAAGACTAAGGAAAACTTCAAGTTCACCCAATTTCGGAAAATGCTTGAGGGACTTGAAGTGACCTTGCCTTTCACCGAGGTCATATTAAACATGCCCACTTACTCAAAATTTCTTAAAGATATCTAGACTCACAAGAGGACTTTGGGTACCCAAGATGTTATGGTTATGGAGGCGGAGTCTAGTGCTCTCCTCATAAATCCTAACTCTTTCAAAATGCCCAAAAAGCTTGGGGACCCCGGAAGTTTCTCAATCCCTTGTGTAGTAGGGGGTGTCATAATTTCAAGGGCATTGTGTGACAACGGTGCAAGTGTGAGTGTCATTCCTTTAACTATTGCAAAAAGAATTGGGCTTGATAGTTTAACCCACACTTCTATGACTCTCCAACTAGCGGATAGGTCCGTGAAGCAACCTTTGGGTGTGCTTGAGGACGTACCTGTT
>JAIUZE010048446.1:0-13681 GCA_022085475.1 Heliosperma pusillum
TCATTTCATGCTATTTTATTCTAATTTCTCACATGTGAATTATTAATTCTTACGAAACCCGCTTGACTTAAAGGATATCAAATTAAACTACAATCTCATGCTATAATTTCTAACATGTGAGAAATAATAATATTATGAAAACCGTTTAATTAAATAATTTACTTTTTAAAATTTCCCACTTGCTAAATATTACAAAACATGATATAATAATAACAATAAACTCAAAAACCGTCACAAGCCCATAGGAGGGCTCACGGGTCAGCCAAGACCGGACCGGGTCGAGACTGAACCGGGCCTAGACTGGGCCCACATGCCTGGTTTGGGCCTGTTTTGGTCAACCATTTCTAAAATCGTTTCTTAATATTTCCCGCATGCTTAACATATTTAAAACCCGTCAAAACAATAACAAAACAATCAAGTATCGACACAAGCCCAAAGGGCCAATTCATGGGCCAACCATGACCGGACAACCGGGCCTGGACCGGCCTGAACCGGGCCTGAACCGGGCCTGTTTCTCGGCCACCATACACGGCCACCACCAACAACAACCCCAAATTTATTTCTAACATGTTTTAATTAACAACCATCCATTTTAACAAACAATTCAACCATCATTCATACTAAAATTATGATTATGAACAAATCATCCAACATGTCAAAAACACTAAATATGTTAAAAACTCATAAAACTTAATAATAATAACAACCTAGCATGTTACTACTTAAAACCGTAAATAACAAAAACATATGTGACAGTAATTCGTCGAGTAACTCGGTAATCGTTACCTTAGCTAGCACAAAACCAAATAGCACCAAAATAAGACCTAAAAACCCGTCTACTAATCTTCTTCTAAAATATACGAGTCACCAAACTAGTCTTCATAATCTTCTCCTATAAGAAATGACAAAAATAACATTATTAGTATTAAAACTTGATTTCAACAATTAAAGTGTTGAAAACGATTTTGTAGGAATTGAAAATGAAACGTACACGGAGATGAAGAGCGGAGAGGAGACTCTAGAAATATAATTTAGAACGGATTTGGCCAAGTAACGAAGGTTTTGTGACGATTTTGCTCAAGAACGATCAAGAACACGAAGAACAATTGTGATTATATTAAAGAAGGCATTAAGTAGATATTAAGTTGATTTAATGTAAAATAAAAAGATAAGTAGTGAGTAAGAGGGGAGGGTTGGACCGTGTATTATAGGGGATAAACGGGAGTCGGGTTTTGAACTTGTTGTTACGGGATTGACTCGGGTTTTATAAGTATCTTAGATATTATGGTAAATATCTAGATATTATTAGATATTATATTAGTTTAATCAAAAGAAATGAAAATATCTAATCCTAAGAGAACAAGAGGAAGAGGCGTGTGGAGGAGGAATGTAACAACCCGAAAAGTACCCAATTTTTCTAGTAAAATATCTTACGAATACTTTTCAGCAAAACTTGAGATTTAAAATAGAATTTATTGTTTCGAGTCGTATTTTGAAATTCCGAGTTCGTATTTGGAATTTTTGAGAGATTCCATGAGAATCCCGTTTTTAAGGCAACTTTGACTTTCGTTGACTTTTTCCGACTCGCCTTGTAATTTTGAAGACCGAAATTTTATTTAAAAAAATAATATTTTTAATTTATTTTTATTAAGATTTATTGGGATTTATGAAAATTTAATATTAAATATTTGAATTTATTCGGAATTTATAATTAGGTTTTACGGTTTAAACCCGAGCATCATTTAACTATTCCCGAGTCATCGTAAATCCCGAAACAAACCCGAAACTCGATTTTGGCATGAGTCACACGCCCATGTCACCTTTTTCCACTCACTTTGGATATTTTCTTTCTTTTGATTAAACTAATAATAATATCTTAGATATTTATAACTTTATCGACCCGTTAACCGAAAATTACGCAAATCGTTTACAAAACAGACCCGACTATCACCAAATCACACGGCTCTCCTTCCTCTAATAGGACTAGATATTTTCTTTCTTTTTCATTATAATAACATAATATCTAGATATTTGGTTTAATTAACTTAATATCTAATTAATTACCTTAATTAATTATAAAACCCGAGTCAATTCCGTAACAACAATTTCAAAACCCGACTCATTATTTTCCTCTATATTATACGGCACACACCACCACATTACTCACCACTTATCTTTTCATTTTACACTAAATCAACTTAATACGTTTTTAATACTTTCCTTAATATAATCAAAATCGTTCTTGGTGTTCTTGAGCGTTCTTCATCGTTCTTGAGCAAAATCGTCACAAAACATTCGTTACTTGTTCAAATCCGTCCTAACTTATATTTCTAGAATCTCCTCTTCGCTCTCCATCTTCAAGTACGGTTTATTTTCAATTCCGACAAAATCGTTTTCAACACTTTAATTATGGAAAATCAAGTTTTAATTCTAATAATGTTTTTCTTGTCATTTCTTATAGGGGAAGATTTTGAAGACGAGTTTGGTGACTCGTATATTTTAGGAGAAGATTAGAAGACGGGTTTCTTATTTTTATTTACTTCTTATTTTGGTGCTAATTGATTTTGCTAGCTAAGGTAACAATTCCGAGTTACTCGACGAATTTAATGTTACATATCCTTTGTTTCTTTTGTTTTTGGTTCATCTTTTGTTTTTGTTCATGTTATTGTTATTTGTGGATTTTAGTAGTAACATGATAAGTAGTTATGATTTTTATGTTGTATGGAATTTTTAATATGTTAGTGTTCTTGACATATTTGGATGATTTATTTATAATCATGATTTTTGTATGGATGGTTGTTAAAATGGTTGTTTGATAATTAAAACAAGTTGGAATTAATTTGGTGTTTGATGGGTGGTAGAACCGTGTATCATGGCTGGAAAAACCAGCCCAAACCAGCCCCAAACCAGCCCGGTTCAGGCCGGTTCAGGCCCCGTCCAGGCCGGTCTGGATTGGTCCGGATTTGGTCCGTTGGTTTTGTGTCGATGTTTGAGTGTTTTGTTGTTGTTTTGACGGGTTTTAATTATGTTAAGCATGCGAGAAATATTAAGAAACAGTTTTAGTAAAGTCGATCAAAACAGTCCAAATCAACCCAAAACAGCCGTGGGCCCAGTCCAGGCCCATGTTAGGTCCGGCCCAAAATCAGCCCATGAGTCACTTTGTTGGACTTGTGACGGTTTTTGAGTTTAGTGTTAATTTATCGTGTTTTGTAATATTTAGCAAGTGGGAAATGTTGATAAGTAAAATATTTAATTAAAAAGGTTTTTCATAAAATTATTATTTCTCACATGTTAGAAATTATAATACAAGATTGTGGTTTAATTTGATATCCTTTAAGTCAAGCGTGTTTTTAGTAAGATTTAATAATTCACATGTTAGAAGTTTTAATAAAATAACATGCAAGGAATATGATGATTTTTATGTTCAAATCTATATGGTAAAGACTCTGTTTCTAGCCGGTTTGATCAAACGGGTTTGGTCAAACTAAGATCTAGTCAGCCCCGTTTTGACTGATGACCCGTCGCGGGACTCGGGTCGGGGATTTGTCTTCAAATAAGGTTGTATTTAATTAATGAATTAGCCTTAGTAAATATGAGGCGATATGATATTTGATTATGATTTATATACAATTAGTCACATGATAGGAAGTTTTTCCCGTGACCGTTTGATTGTATGATATATGTTGTGTTGACTAAGTACCCATAGAGAATTATGAGTATATGGCGTCTTGATCATTCTAATTCTAAATGAGTAGCTTGGACCATGACATTGATAGGCTTTACTGTCTTTAACGAGTATATGTTCACTTGTTGATAGCTTTTGTGTCACGGCCTGGGGGCTTATCTCCAAGTCGGGGCATGGCTGCCTAATCCACTTTGGGAATGGAGCCAGCTTAAGTACTAGCCAACTCTGTCTAGGGGGTCGCCTAGTAGAGATTCTTGTGTACTGTTTTGTCATGAGACGGGGAATGGAATAGCTGTTGTCGCTAGGTCTGATCAGTCTAGGACTAGGATGTTTTCATACCTTGTGGTATAGCCTCGAGTTACAGAAGTCGACTATTGACGGTACTAGGAACTTATGCCTGTTTGTAGACGTATTGGTCTTTCATGTTGGTATGATTCTATGAATCTTAGAAGGTGAGATGCAAGCCGGCTAAGGTTGATAGAGTTTGGATTACCGTTTGTTAACTGATTCACATGATTACGTGTTGATTAGGGTTTGAGTGTATCAGGGCCATGTTAAATGGTAACCGCTGAGCCAGCATACCAGCTTCCCTACCTCGTGTTATATTTTATTATCGTATTCACATGATAGCTTTCATATGATAGGTTATATGTTAGTTAATTGTTTCATAACATGAAAAGCATATCATATATGTTAAGGTTTTGTATTTTCCATATACATTGCTTTTATGTTATTCATGTTTAATTAAACTCGACATTTCGTGGCTGGGAGAACTCGGAGTTACTCCCCACTTACTGTGGCTTCCGTGTTTATATTTAATGCGGTCGAACAGGTGGTGATGCATACTTTGGGTACATTGACGAGCTAGCGAGCGAAGTATTTACCTTGGACCTATATTCGGTTCTTAGGATTGTATATTATTATACACTCTTTTATTTACGTATGTATACGGGAAATATGTCTCCCGTTTTGGATATTTCTTTTGTATAATATTATTTCCTTTTTGTTGAACCTTTTTATTTAAGACACCTTCGTTATGTATTATCATCTTTTATTTAGTTAAATTATTTTTTTTCTTTCCGCAAATTTGAGGGTGTTACACGATGTGTCATGCTTATGAAATATTTTGTAGGAATCTGATGATTGAAAATGTTGAGGATATATTGCACTCTCTTGAGGGCTAGATTCTGGTGCAGTTAGTGTTGTCGAGTTACGATCGACATTTGAATTTTCATAGATGGAAGATAGTATTGTGGTTCGTTCCTCTCTCTTCCCTCAAATTGATCCTTTCCCTTTTTAGTCCTTTTTAATCGTTTGGGCGTACCTCCTTTTATCACGATTTGTGATTTCGATGTTCGAGTCGCTCTGCGTTCGTGTTATGTCTTCTTGTTGTGTTTCTATCCTTGAGAAAACTTTCAAAATCTCCTTCTTTCTTCCCTCTTTCTATTCGATTTATTCTTTCGAATATTCCGTTCCATCTATCGAATATCATCTCTTATAGATAGATTATTAGAAGCTTTAGTTAGAAGTTTTAGGCATAGATAGTAGAGTTATTACCTTTACTATAGAATTTTTGAACTAAAAGCTTTTGGAAATGTTTGATGATTTCAAGTAGTTTTACCGTCAAGGAGTGTTGAGACTCGTTATTGGAGACGTTCGATAACTAGTTTTCTCATTTGTTGATGCGAAAATGTATTTTTTTTTAAGTCTTTGACTTGGGACGTCGATGTTCTTAACTGCAGACGAGAACCTTCCGCCCCATTGATAAGACCCTGTATTTTTATTACAAAAATATTTTAAAAGGTTTGAAATAGACCTACATATATGTCACATTCCTCCTTCTAAGTTTCGAGGACGAAACTTTTTAAAAGGAGGGGTGATTGTAACACCCCGTAATTTGAAAGACCGAAATTATATTTGAAAAGTAATAAATTTAATTTATTTTTAATTTATTACGATTTATTTGAATTTATGATAATTTAATATAATTATTTTTAATTTATTTGGAATTAAAGAGTAGGTTATACGGTTTAAACCCGAACTTCATTTAACTATTCCCGAGTCAACTTAAGTCCCGAAACAAACCCGAAACCCGACTCCTACATGTGCCACACGCCCAAAACACCTTTTTCCCTCATTTTAGATCTTTTGATTAAACTTGATTAAACTAATACAAATATCTAAGATATTTGTAACATTATCAATCTGTCAGTTTAAATTACGCAACAAATCGCTTAAACTCGGACCCGATTTCTTCCTCTTCCAAACGCCTCTCCCTCTTCTCTTAGGATTAGATATTTTCATTAAACTAACATAATATCTAATAATATCTAGATATTTGATTAAACTAACATAATATCTAATAATATCTAGATATTTAACATAATATATTTATAAAACCCGAGTCAATCCCGTAACAACCAGTTCAAAACCCGACTCCCATTAATCCCTATAATTACACGGTCCAAACCCTCCCCTCTTACTCACTAATTATCTTCTTATTTTACATTAAATCAACTTAATATCTACTAAATACCTTCTTTAATATAATCACAATCGTTCTTCGTGTTCTTGATCGTTCTTGAGCAAAATCGTCACAAAACCTTCGTTACTTGGCCAAATCCGTCCTAAATTATATTTCTAGAGTCTCCTCTCCGCTCTTCATCTCCGTGTACGTTTCATTTTCAATTCCGACAAAATCGTTTTCAACACTTTAATTGTTGAAATCAAGTTTTAATACTCATAATGTTATTTTTGTCATTTCTTATAGGAGAAGATTATGAAGACGAGTTTGGTGACTCGTATATTTTAGAAGAAGATTAGTAGACGGGTTTTTAGGTCTTATTTTGGTGCTACTTGGTTTTGTGCTAGCTAAGGTAACGATTACCGAGTTACTCGACGAATTAATGTCACATAATTTTACTTATGTTTTTGGTTATTTACGGTTTTAAGTAGTAACATGCTAGGTTATTATTATTATTAAGTTTTATGAGCTTTTAACATATTTAGTGTTTTTGACATGTTGGATGATTTGTTCATAATCATAATTTTTGTATGAATGATGGATGAATTGGTTGTTAAAAATGGATGGTTGTTAATCAAAACATGTTAGAAATAAATTTGGGTTGTTGTTGATGGTGGCCGTGTACGGTGGCTGAGAAACCGACCCGATTCAGGCCGGTTCAGGCCCGGTCCAGGCCGGTCTGGGTTGGCCCGTTAATTGGCCCTTTGGGCTTGTGTCGATACTTGATTGTTTTGTTGTTGTTTTGACGGGTTTTAAATATGTTAAGCATGCGGGAAATATTAAGAAAACGATTTTAGAAATGTTGACCAAAACCGGCCCAAACCAGCCCGTGGGCCCAGTCCAGGCCCGGTCCAACCCATGACCCGTGAGCCCTCCTTTGGGCTTGTGACGGTTTTTGAGTTTATTGTTATTATTATATCATGTTTTGTAATATTTAGCAAGTGGGAAATTTGAATAAGTAAATTATTTAATTAAACGGTTTTCATAATATTATTATTTCTCACATGTTAGAAATTATAGCATGAGATTGTAGTTTAATTTGATATTCCTTAAGTCAAGCGGGTTTCGTAAGAATTAATAATTCACATGTTAGAAATTAGAATAAAATAGCATGAAATGAATATGATGTTCTTATATTCAAGCCTAAATGGCTAAGACTCTGTTTCTAGCCGGTTTGACCAAACGGGTTTGGTCAAACTATGATCTAGTCAGCCCCGTTTTGACTGATGACCCGTCGCGGGACTTGGGTCGGGGATTTGTCTTCAGGTAAAGTATTATTTAATGAATGAATGAATGAGCCTTAGTAGATATGAGGCGGTATGATATTTGAATGTGATTTATATGAAATTAGTCACATGATAGGAAGTTTTTCCCGTGACTGTTTAATTGTATGATATATGTCGTGTTGACTAAGTACCCATAGAGAATTATGATTATATGGCGTGTTGACCATTCTAATTCTAGATGAGTACCTTGGATCATGACATTGATAGGCCTTACTATCTTTAACGAGCATATGGAGTTCACAGTTTGATAGCTTTTTTGTCACTGGCCTGGGATTATGATACCAAGCCGGGGCATGGCTGCCTAATTGCTTCCACTTTGGGAATGGAGCCAGCTTAAGTACTAGCCAACCCTTTGGTGGATTTCCTTAGGGTACTCATGTGGTTTTAACATGAGTCCTGGGTGCGGTGGTTTTATCCGCATTTCTCTAGGTCTGCGCAGTCTTGGATTAGGGTTGAGTTGTATCTTGGCCATGTTTTAAAGGTAACCTCTGAGCTAAGATATTTGCTTTGTATCTTGGCCATGTTTTAAAGGTAACCTCTGAGCTAAGATATGTGCTTTGTGTTTTGGCCATGTTTTAAATGTAACCTCTGAGCTAAAATATATGTATATCCTACCTTGTGGTATAGACTCGAGTTACAGAAGTCGACTATTGACTGTACTAAGAACTTATGCCTGTTTCTAGACGTATTGGCCTTTCATGTTTGATGATTCTATGAATCTTAGAAGGTGAGATTCAAGCCGGCTACGGTTGATAGAGTTTGGATTGCCGGTTGTTAGAGTTTGGATTACCGGTTGTTAACTGATTCACATGATAGTTTGTATGATTAGGGTTGAGTTGTATCCAGGCCATGTTTTAAATGTAACCTCTGAGCTGAAATACTAGCTTCCCTACCTCGTGGTATAGGTTGTTAATTGATTCACATGATAGCTTGCATGAGTAGCTTAGCCTTCATATGCTAGGTTATATGTTAGTTATTTGTTTCATAACATGAAAAACATATCGTATATGTTAAGGCTTTGTATTTTCCATATACATCTTTTTTATGTTATTCATGTTTTATTAAACTCGACATTTCGTGGCTGGGAGAACTCGGAGTTACTCCCCACTGACTGTGACTTCCGTGTTTATATTTAATGCGGTTGGCAGGTTTGTGATGCATACTTGGGTACATTGACGAGCTAGCGAGTGAAGTATTACCTTGGACCTATATTCGGTTCTTAGGATTTTATTATTTAATACTCTCTTTTATTTCCGTATTTATACGGGAGATATGTCTCCCGTTTTAGATACTTCTTATGTATAATATTATTTCCTTTTTGTTATGAACCTTTTTCTTTAAGACACCTTTGTTATGATGAATATATTTAATGGTAGGTTCCGGTTTTAAAATTTACCGATTTTCACTAAAGTGAACCTATTAAAAACGTACTCTCATCTTTTATTTATTTAAATTAATTGTTTATATTTCCGCAAATTCGAGGGTGTCACAAATCCGGTCCGGTCGGCTGCACACCTGCATCACAAGTAGTACCATACCCCCCTTCGTGCCTAGTATAAAAAGACGGGTGGGGGCCCTCAGGTCTAATCACACCTTGCCTAGCAAAGTGATCATAGATGGGGTGCAAAGCAAGCTGCTGGTCGGACTGAATTCTATTAACGGACAGGGTTAGGGCTTCAAACATGGCGGTCACATCGCCCGCAGCATGGGTCGAGTGAGAGGATGATCCTACCTCAGGGCGGCAGGATCTAAGTTGAACAGGGGGGGTCAATGTGGGTAATATCCCCAACAGGAAGGTCGTAAGTGAGTCGGGGTAAGATAGCCTCACCCTCTTGAAGTTGAGGACGCTGCCGAAGAAATGGAATTTGCTCTACCTCGGCGGTCAACTTGACCGAATCACGGCTAGCTATCCTCCAAATCATACGGGGGTGAGAGACTCGAAACCAGTTGAGCTGAATAAAATAAGCATAATCCAACCCATTTCCCATCTCGGTAGGAGGTGTAGTCAATGCCTGTAGGTCGGTGGTGGCTTGGTTAAAACCACAAACTCGCATAGCAAGGTGAGTGATAAGACCTCCATAGACAATGGCAGTGTTCTTAGGATTAATAGCTTTGGTCAACTGAACAGCAAAATGATACAGTACACTAATAGACCATGGTTCATCACCATTCACATTCAAAAATCCTCCTAACATTTCTAACTCCACTCGTCTCACCAAATGAGGCTCAGCACGACCCAAAAAGGTTCATCCCATGAATCTTTGCCAGATTCTAATGGCGGGATGATGTATATGTTGGTGTGGGACATGGTCCCAACGAGAGAGAGGGTAAGTCGAAATAGCACTCCAAAGCAGGCTAATATCAAGGCCTTCTGGAGGTGAAGTAACAGTATCCTCAGTGGTGAGACCAAATTGTCTAGCAAAGTTCTCTAAGTTCATATTATAATAATCATTAAACAAGCGTAACTGAACTTGAGGCATGGTATTTCTATTTCTAGACCTATGCAACTTGAATGAGCTTAAGAATTCAAGGGTTAATTGAGGGTAGGTCTCATAACTAAAGTTCATGCTAGCATTCATACCTAGGCCCCTAAATAACACTTTAACATGCTCATAAAGTTTCATTCGCCTTAAGGAAGAAACATTTAGGAACTTGGTAGCCCTCATACCTTTGCTTTTAAGTATACACCAATTTTGCCATTGCTTGTGTGAACTAAATTCTACATCCGGAAAGTTAGGATCATGCATAGAATTTCCTTGATTTTCGGGTTGATTGTTTGCTTCAAGAATTTCTATATCTTCTTCTTGTGCTCTACTACTTTCTCCTTGATTGGAGGTTCTTGCCCTCTTTGATTTCCTTAATGTATGTGCCATTTTCTACAAATAACTAGTATTAAAACACTTCACAAATTGATAACATAAGTGTTATAATACTAAGCTTTAAGCACAAATACAAGCATACCAACCTTAGTAAAACATTGGCATGCCATCTTTTGAGCACAAATGGATGTCCTTAAGCATAACAATGTCACTAAGATGAGCAACATACACTTAAATCATGAGTTTGGCTACTACCTAAGGGTACTAATGCTAAATTAACATGACAAGATCATAAGTTCATAGTATAAAGCATGAATTCAAGCATTATACTAACACTTAAGCAAAAGTTCTTAGCATATAGTAAAGATGAGTATCCTAATTAGCATATGGGCATCCAAATCATAGTAATCATCCTAATTAATCACTAGAATTCACTCTATAGCATGTATGAATCATTAGAAATCTAATTTAAACAAATTTTGTAATCAAAATCAAGAACCCCCAAATTTGAGTTAGGGTTTGTTCATGTTGGATTTCTGAAAAATATAGAGAGATTGAAGTAACTAAAGTAGAATTAACTTACTTGAAGATGCTTAGAAGTTGCCCTTGATGAACTATAGGAACAAATTTTGTAAGAAAAGACCAAGAATTGAAGGTTTTGAGAGAATTTTGAGCTTTGAAATTGAAGAACACGGGTATAAGGCAGCAAGCAAAGGGTAGCAAGTGGGTTTTATAGAAGAAATTAGAGCAAAATACGAGGCAGCCAATTTACCCGATCGGGTATATAGCAATCCGATCGGGGAAACTTGCTGGTCCGGTTTTTGTTTCTATTTTCTTTGCCACTTGCTCTTACCTTTTGGCTATGTCCTTGCACATACTTACTAACCTTAGTGATCTTGGCAACTTGGGCCAAGGATAGCTCCTTCTTGTCTCAATAAGTCTTCATATTCTAAGTACGAAAAACTATATACTAGACATGCATAATAACAAGTAAAACGAAAAATTGTTCCTAACTATTACAACACAAAATCCAAAAAATAGAGTCCAAATAAAATAGTCCAAATTAAAATCATTGTCTAATAAGTAAAAGAAAAAATGCATAAAGAAAAAGAAAAGAAAAAGACGGGTTGCCTCCCGACAAGCGCATTTTTAAGTCATGCTAGACTATGTTTTGCTATCCCTCCTTAAGCCTTATGAAGGGATTTAAGCTCCTTGTAGCTGGATTCGTCCTTAAATTTCCTCATTTACCTTTTGCCAACACCCATGGCAATCTAATTCTAATCATGCCTCCGCAGCTTTGAAAGCCTCGAGGTCGCCATCTCCAACGCTCAACACATTCCTCTTTTTATCAAAGGTGGCACTCGATCCATCTATTTCAAACGTGATCTTTTCTCCTTTCACATCTATACAAGCTCCAACCGTATTTAGGAAGGGTCTTCCTAATATAATATAGTCATTCCTTGCCTTCTTTGAAAATATGACATAGAAATCGACGGGAATGAGGAAGTATCCAATCCGTAATTGGACATCTTCCACAATTCCTGCGGGAGTATGCATAGATCCATCGGCTAGTTGAAGGCTAGTACTAGTGAATTTCATTTGTATTGGGCAATGGTCATGATAGAAATCAAAAGGCATGACGCTAATAGCGGCTCCTAAATCACACAATGCACCTTTGACCTTATGAAAACACATTATGAAAGAAATGTTGAAACAACCTGGGTCCTTAAGTTTGGAAGGAATAAGAATCTTCCCTTCTTCAAGGGTAGGTTCCTTGCGAGAGTCTTTGGTTGCTTCTTTTTGCCTAGATGTTTTGCCAATCCGTGCCTCTAATTTTGAAAAAGCTTCTTTTGTTGCCAAAGTTACTTCTCCAATTCTTTCCTTCAATTTCCCTTGAGCTTTTATCAATGTCATGATCAAAGCTTCGAGACGAGATGTCTCGTCATGTGTAGGGACTTTGGTTGGTTTGGATAGTGTTGGATTGTTGCAAAGTTCATGGGGTAACCTAAAGATAGGCTCCTTACTCTTTTCATTCCCAAGAGGATGATCACAAGGTTTGTCACTAATCATGTCAATTGTGACAATCGATGGCGCTTCACTCCCTTGGGTGTGTTGACTAGAACTCGATGGGGTCAACTCCTCTACTCTCTTTTGGAGAGATAAAATGGCTGATTTGAGTGAGTTTAAGCTAGAAAAGAAGTATGAGTACATATTATGTTGGGATTGTATTACTTCCCTTAACTTAACATCTACTTTAGCTATCACATGATCATTTTGAAAGGATGAGTTTGGAATTGTATGAGGTGTATTTGTGGGTTGAGTTTGGCGAAATTGTGGGTGGAAAAGGTTTAAGGGTGTGAGTTTGTTCCCACATCGTTGAGGTGCATGCCCTATTCCTCCACAAAGTTCACATGGTGTTGTTAATGAGGTAAATGGGTTGAAAACTTTTGGGCGATATAAAGTGCTTTTTGGGGTGGTTTCGTTTGGTTGAACGGGACAGGCTAAGAAAATTGTAGTGTCAACATCTTTTGAAGTTTCCACTCGACTCTTCTTTCGCTCTCCCCCATTGGTTTGTGAACCTTACCCACTTTGATTTTGTGATTTAATTGATAGGTTTGACAAATTGGTTCTAAACCTACAATGAAAAGCGATGACAATCTCTTCCCACTCCATAGGTCTTGTGGCTTCCTTTAAACGACGGGTGAACCACCATTTAGCTTCTCCCTTTAGTGATAAAGGAAAAAGGGTTTCTCTAATTTTGTTTTGGGTGATTCCCTCCCTCACAAAGGTTTGACACAATTCGCAAAAGGTTTGCAGATGATGTGACGGGTTTTCGTTTGGTTTTCCACTAAATTGGTTACCCTCAATGAGAGCAATCAAAGTCATATGGACCTGTTGGAGTAGGTGTCCTCCACAATAGTGCGCCACATATTGAATCTTATTAAGGAATATAATTGGGATATTTATTGACTATATATATGATTAGTCAGTTGATTAACGTAAATCAATAACGGTTGGCTGACTAGAGTTTGACGTTATTGTCGTTTGACGGCGGTGATCAACTGATCCCTTTTCGGTCACACCTAAAGGATGAAATCCAAATAGTAACTAATTATTTGTATACGATACAGTTAATTAGTACATTACATATATTCGATATGTACGAGAGTTAATTATTAGAAATTGAGTTAAGAACTCAAATTCGATAAAACTTATTTTTCAATTATGCGATAATTGACTAAATAAATTTATATCTTATTTTAATACGATTAAATAAGATTTAACTTAGTAATTAATCGTTAAATAACTAAATTAGTTGAGGTTTTGAGATAGAGGTAATTAGTTAATTATATTTACAAGGAGTTGT
>JAIUZE010048448.1:0-30283 GCA_022085475.1 Heliosperma pusillum
AAATCGTGAGAAAGTGAAACACAGCCTAGTACGACCTCCCGAACGGTCAAAATTACAGCCTATAATACACGGTTTTCAGTATTTTGTGGCCCCGGGTCAGAAATGGCAATAAATCACACAAACATTATATTAGCTCAGATAAAGCTCCCACGCAGGTTTTGAGCATAAACAGAGGAGATTTGAGGTTGTCCGTATGCGATAAATTTTTTTCGGGGGGTAACACGGTTTATCGAAAAAATGGATAAATACGTGTTATCTGATGGTTTAATCGAATATTGTAACGTCTACCACGTCCCAGGACACGTGGTAAAAAATCATGAGAAACTGAAACACAGCCTAGTACGACCTCCCGAACGGCCCAACTTACAGCCTATAATACACAGTTTTCAGTATTTTGTGTACCCGGGTCAGAAATAGCAGTAAATCACACAAACATTTTATTAGCTTAGATAAAGCTCCCACGCAAATTTTGAGAATAAACGGAGGAGATTTGAGGGTGTCGGTATACGATAAACGTTTTTCGGAAGTAACTCGGTTTATCGAGAAAATGGATAAATACATGTTATATGATGGTTTAATCGAACATGGTAACCTCTACCACGTCCCAGGACACGCGGTACAAAAATCGTGAGAAAGTGAAATACAGCCTAGTACGACCTCCCGAACGGTCCAAATTACAGCCTATATAATACACGGTTTTCAGTATTTTGTGGCCCCGGGTCAGAAATGGCAGTTAATCACACAGACATGTTATCTGATGGTTTAATCGAACATGGTTTTTCGGGGGTAACTCGGTTTATCGAGAAAATGGATAAATACATGTTATCTGATGGTTTAATCGAACATGGTAACCTCTACCACGTCCCAGGACACGTGGTACAAAAATCGTGAGAAAGTGAAACACAGCCTAGTACGACCTCCCGAACGGTCCAAATTACAGCCTATAATACACGGTTTTCAGTATTTTGTGGCCCCGGGTCAGAAATGACAGTTAATCACACAAACATTTTATTAGCTCAGATAAAACTCCCACGCAAATTTTGAGAATAAACGCAGGAGATTTGAGGGTGTCGGTATGCGATAAACGTTTTTCGGAAGTAACTCGGTTTATCGAGAAAATGGATAAATACATGTTATATGATGGTTTAATCGATCATGGTAACCTCTACCACGTCCCAGGACACGTGGTACAAAAATCGTGAGAAAGTGAAATACAGCCTAGTACGACCTCCTGAACGGTCCAAATTACAGCCTATAATACACGGTTTTCAGTATTTTGTGGCCCCGGGTCAGAAGTGGCAGTTAATCACACAAACATTTTATTAGCTCAGATAAACCTCCCACACAAATTTTGATTATAAACGGAGGAGATTTTAGGGTGTCGGAATGCGATAAAC
Source organism: Heliosperma pusillum (assembly GCA_022085475.1). NCBI lineage: Eukaryota > Viridiplantae > Streptophyta > Magnoliopsida > Caryophyllales > Caryophyllaceae > Heliosperma > Heliosperma pusillum. Next base: position 1,398 of record JAIUZE010048448.1, read on the forward strand.
GTTTTTCGGGGGTAACTCGGTTTATCGAGAAAATGGATAAATACATGTTATCTGATAGTTTAATCGAACATGGTAACTTCTACCACGTCCCAGGACACGTGGTACAAAAATCGTGAGAAAGTGAAACACAGCCTAGTACGACCTCCCGAACGGCCCAAATTACAGCCTATAATACACGGTTTTCAGTATTTTGTGGCCCCGGGTCAGAAATGGCAGTAAATCACACAAACATTTTATTAGCTCAGATAAAGCTCCCACGCAAATTTTGAGAATAAACGGAGGAGATTTGAGGGTGTCGGTATGCGATAAACGTTTTTCGGAAGTAACTCGGTTTATCGAGAAAATGGATAAATACATGTTATATGATGGTTTAATCGAACATGGTAACCTCTACCACGTCCCAGGACACGTGGTACAAAAATCGTGAGAAAGTGAAACACAGCCTAGTACGACCTCCCGAACAGTCCAAATTACAGCCTATATATATAATACACGGTTTTCAGTATTTTGTGGCCCCGGGTCAGAAATGGCAGTTAATCACACAAACATTTTATTAGCTCAGATAAAGCTCCCACGCAAATTTTGATTATAAACGGAGGAGATTTTAGGGTATCGGTATGCGATAAACGTTTTTCGGGGGTAACTCGGTTTATCGAGAAAATGGATAAATACATGTGATCTGATGGTTTAATCGAACATGGCAACTTCTACCAAGTCCCAGGACACGTGTTACAAAAATCGTGAGAAAGTGAAACACAGCATAGTACGACCTCCCGAACGGCCCAAAATACACGGTTTTCAGTATTTTGTGGTCCCGGGTCAGAAATGGCAGTTAATCACACAAACATTTTATTAGCTCAGATAAAGCTCCCACGCAAATTTTGAGCATAAACGGAGGATATTTGAGGGTGTCGGTATGCGATAAACGTTTTTCGGAAGTAACTCGGTTTATCGAGAAAATGGATAAATACATGTTATCTGATGGTTTTATCGAATAAGGTAACTTCTACCACGTCCAAGGACACGTGGTACAAAAATCGTGAGAAAGTGAAACACAGCCTAGTAAGACCTCCCGAACGGCCCAAATTACAGCCTATAATACACGGTTTTCAGTATTTTGTGGCCCCGGGTCAGAAATGGCAGTAAATCACAAAAACATTTTATTAACATAGATAAAACTCCCACGCAAATTTTGAGAATAAACGCAGGAGATTTGAGGGTGTCGGTATGCGATAAACTTTTTTCAGGGGGTAACTCGGTTTATCGAGAAAATGGATTATATGATGGTTTAATCGAATATTGTAACTTCTACCACGTACCAGGACACGTGGTACAAAAATCATGAGAAACTGAAACACAGCCTAGTACGACCTCCCGAACGGCCCAAATTACAGCCTATAATACACGGTTTTCAGCATTTTGTGACCCCGGACAAGAAATGGCACTAAATCACACAAACATTTTATTAGATCAGATAAAGCTCCCACGCAAATTTTGAGCATAAACGGAGGAGATTTGAGGGTGTCGGTATGCGATAACCGTTTTTCGGGGGTAACTCGTTTTATCGAGAAAATGGATAAATACATGTTATCTGATGGTTTAATCGAACAAGGTAACTTCTACCACGTCCCAGGACACGTGGTACAAAAATCGTGAGAAACTGAAACACAACCTAGTAAGACCTCCCGAACGGCCCAAATTAAAGCCTATAATACACGGTTTTCAGTATTTTGTGGCCCGGGTCAGAAATGGCAGTAAATCACACAAACATTATATTAGCTCAGATAAAGCTCCCACACAAATTTTGAGCATAAACAGAGGAGATTTGAGGGTGTCCGTATGCGATAAACCTTTTTCGGGGGGGTAACACGGTTTATCGAGAATATGGATAAATACGTGTTATCTGATGGTTTAATCGAATATTGTAACTTCTACCACGTCTCAGGACACGTGGTAAAAAAATCATGAGAACTGAAACACAGCCTAGTATGACCTCCCGAACGGCCCAAATTACAGTCTATAATACACGGTTTTCAGTATTTTGTGGCCCCGGGTCAGAAATGGCAGTTAATCACACAAACATTTTATTAGCTCAGATAAAGCTCCCACGCAAATTTTGAGAATAAACGCAGGAGATTTTAGGGTGTCGGTATGCGATAAACGTTTTTCGGAAGTAACTCGGTTTATCGAGAAAATGGATAAATACATGTTATATGATGGTTTAATCGAACATGGTAACCTCTACCACGTCCCAGAACACGTGGTAAAAAAATCGTGAGAAAGTGAAACACAGCCTAGTACGACCTCCCGAACGGTCCAAATTACAGCCTATAATACACGGTTTTCAGTATTTTGTGGCCCCGGGTCAGAAATGGCAGTAAATCACACAAACATTTTACTAGCTCAGATAAAGCACCCACACAAATTTTGAGCATAAACAGAGGAGATTTGAGGGTGTCCGTATGCGATAAACCTTTTTCGGGGGGTAACACGGTTTATCGAGAAAATGGATAAATACGTGTTATCTGATGGTTTAATCGAATATTGTAACTTCTACCACGTCCCAGGACACGTGGTAAAAAAATCATGAGAACTGAAACACAGTCTAGTACGACCTCCCGAACGGCCCAAATTACAGCCTATAATACACGGTTTTCAGTATTTTGTGGCCCCGGGTCAGAAATGGCAGTAAATCACACAAACATTTAATTAGCTTAGTTGAAACTCCCACGCAAATTTTGAGAATAAACGCAGGAGATTTGAGGGTGTCGGTATGCGATAAACGTTTTTCGGAAGTAACTCGGTTTATCGAGAAAATGGATAAATACATGTTATATGATGGTTTAATCAAACATGGTAACCTCTACCACGTCCCAGAACACGTGGTACAAAAATCGTGAGAAAGTGAAACACAGCCTAGTACGACCTCCTGAACGGTCCAAATTAAAGCCTACAATACACGGTTTTCAGTATTTTGTGGCCCCGGGTCAGAAATGGCAGTTAATCACACAAACAATTTTATTAGCTCAGATAAACCTCCCACGCAAATTTTGATCATAAACGGAGGAGATTTTAGGGTGTCGGTATGCGATAAACGTTTTTCGGGGGTAACTCGGTTTATCGAGAAAATGGATAAATACATGTTATCTGATGATTTAATCGAACATGGTAACTTCTACCACGTCCCAGGACACATGGTACAAAAATCGTGAGAAAGTGAAACACAGCCTAGTACGACCTCCCGAACGGCCCAAATTACAGCCTATAATACACGGTTTTCGGTATTTTGTGACCCCGGGTCAGAAATGGCAGTAAATCACACAAACATTTTATTAGCTCAGATAAAGCTCCCACGCAAATTTTGAGAATAAACGGAGGAGATTTGAGGGTGTCGGTATGCGATAAACGTTTTTCGGAAGTAACTCGGTTTATCGAGAAAATGGATAAATACATGTTATATGATGGTTTAATCGAACATGGTAACCTCTATCACGTCCCAGGACACGTGGTACAAAAATCATGAGAAACTGAAACACAGCCTAATACGACCTCCCGAACGGCCCAAATTACAGCCTATAATACACGGTTTTCAGTATTTTGTGGCCCCGGGTCAGAAATGGCAGTAAATCACACAAACATTTTATTAGCTCAGATAAAGCTCCCAAGCAAATTTTGAGAATAAACGGAGGAGATTTGAGGGTGTCGGTATGCGATAAACGTTTTTCGGAAGTAACTCGGTTTATCGAGAAAATGGATAAATACATGTTATATGATGGTTTAATCGAACATGGTAACCTCTACCACGTCCCAGGACACGGGTACAAAAATCTTGAGAAGTGAAACACACAAGCCTAGTTACGCCTCCCGAAAACGGTCAAATTACAAGCCTATAATACAACCGGTTTCCAGTATTTTTGTGGCCCCGGGTCCAGAAATGCAGTAATCAACACAAACATTTTATTAGCTTAGATAAAGCTCCCACGCAAATTTTGAGAATAAACGGAGGAGATTTGAGGGTGTCGGTATGCGATAAACGTTTTTCGGGGGGTAACTCGTTTTATCGAGAAAATGGATAAATACATGTTATCTGATGGTTTAATCGAACAAGGTAACTTCTACCACGTTCCAGGACACGTGGTACAAAAATCATGAGAAAGTGAAACACAGCCTAGTACGACCTCCCGAACGGCCCAAATTAAAGCCTATAATACACGGTTTTCAGTATTTTGTGGCCCCGGGTCAGAAATGGCAGTTAATCACACAAACATTTTATTAGCTCAGATAAAGCTCCCACGCAAATTTTGAGAATAAACGGAGGAGATTTGAGGGTGTCGGTATGCGATAAACGTTTTTCGGAAGTAACTCGGTTTATCGAGAAAATGGATAAATACATGTTATCTGATGGTTTAATCGAACATGGTAACCTCTACAACGTCACAGGACACATGGTACAAAAATCGTGAGAAAGTGAAACACAGCCTAGTACGACCTCCCGAACGGTCAAAATTACAGCCTATAATACACGGTTTTCAGTATTTTGTGGCCCCGGGTCAGAAATGGCAATAAATCACACAAACATTATATTAGCTCAGATAAAGCTCCCACGCAGGTTTTGAGCATAAACAGAGGAGATTTGAGGTTGTCCGTATGCGATAAATTTTTTTCGGGGGGTAACACGGTTTATCGAAAAAATGGATAAATACGTGTTATCTGATGGTTTAATCGAATATTGTAACGTCTACCACGTCCCAGGACACGTGGTAAAAAATCATGAGAAACTGAAACACAGCCTAGTACGACCTCCCGAACGGCCCAACTTACAGCCTATAATACACAGTTTTCAGTATTTTGTGGACCCGGGTCAGAAATAGCAGTAAATCACACAAACATTTTATTAGCTTAGATAAAGCTCCCACGCAAATTTTGAGAATATACAGAGGAGATTTGAGGGTGTCGGTATGCGATAAACGTTTTTCGGAAGTAACTCGGTTTATCGATAAAATGGATAAATACATGTTATATGATGGTTTAATCAAACATGGTAACCTCTACCACGTCCCAGGACACGTGGTACAAAAATCGTGAGAAAGTGAAACACAGCCTAGTACGACCTCCCGAACGGTCCAAATTACAGCCTATAATACACGGTTTTCAGTATTTTGTGGCCCCGGGTCAGAAATGGCAGTTAATCACCCAAACATTATATTAGCTCGGATAAAGCACCCACGCAAATTTTGAGCATAGACAGAGGAGATTTGAGGGTGTCCGTATGCGATAAACTTTTTTCGGGGGGTAACTCGGTTTATCGAGAAAATGGATAAATACATATTATCTGATGGTTTAATCGAAAATGATAACTTCTACCACGTCCCAAGACACGTGGTACAAAAATCGTGAGAGGTGAAACACAGCCTAGTACGACCTCCCGAACGGCCCAAATTAAAGCCTATAATACACGGTTTTCAGTATTTTGTGACCCCGGGTCAGAAATGGCAGTTAATCACACAAACATTTTATTAGCTCAGATAAAGCTCCCACGCAAATTTTGAGCATAAACGGAGGAGTTTTGAGGGTGTCGGTATGCGATAAACGTTTTTCGGAAGTAACTTGGTTTATCGAGAAAATGGATAAATACATGTTATCTGATAGTTTAATCGAACATGGTAACTTCTACCACGTCCCAGGACACGTGGTACAAAAATCGTGGGAAAGTATAACACAGCCTAGTACGACCTCCCGAACAGTCCAAATTACAGCCTATAAAACACGGTTTTCAGTATTTTGTGGCCCCGGGTCAGAAATGGCAGTAAATCACACAAACATTTTATTAGCTCAGATAAAGCACCCACGCAAATTTTGAGCATAAACAGAGAAGATTTGAGGGTGTCCGTATGCGATAAACTTTTTTCGGGGGGTAACACGGTTTATCGAGAAAATGGATAAATATGTGTTATCTGATGGTTTAATCGAAGAAGGTAACTTCTACCACGTCCCAGGACACGTGGTACAAAAATCGTGAGAAAGTGAAACACAGCCTAGTACGACCTCCCGAACGACCCAAATTAAAGCCTATAATACACGGTTTTCAGTATTTTGTGGCCACGGGTCAGAAATGGCAATTAATCACACAAACATTTTATTAGCTCAGATAAAGCTCCCACGCAAATTTTGAGCATAAACGGAGGAGATTTGAGGGCGTCAGTATGCGATAAACGTTTTTCGGAAGTAACTTGGTTTATCGGGAAAATGGATAAATACATGTTATCTGATGGTTTAATCGAACAAGGTAACTTCTACCACGTCCCAGGACACGTGGTACAAAAATCGTGAGAAAGTGAAACACAGCCTAGTACGACCTCCCGAACGGTCCAAATTACAGCCTATAATACACGGTTTTCAGTATTTTGTGGCCCCGGGTCAGAAATGGCAGTAAATCACACAAACATTTTATTAGCTCAGATAAAGCACCCACGCAAATTTTGAGCATAAACAGAGGAGATTTGAGGGTGTCCGTATGCGATAAACTTTTTCGGGGGGTAACACGGTTTATCGAGAAAATGGATAAATACGTGTTATGTGATGGTTTAATCGAATATTGTAACTTCTACCACGTCCCAGGACACGTGGTACAAAAATCATGAGAAACTGAAACACAGCCTAGTACGACCTCCCGAACGGCCCAAATTACAGCCTATAATACACGGTTTTCAGCATTTTGTGGCCCCGGATAAGAAATGGCACTAAATCACAAAAACATTTTATTAGATCAGATAAAGCTCTCACGCAAATTTTGAGCATAAACGGAGGAGATTTGAGGGTGTCGGTAAGCGATAACCGTTTTTCGGGGGTAACTCGTTTTATCGAGAACATGGATAAATACATGTTATCTGATGGTTTAATCGAACAAGGTAACTTCTACCACGTCCCAGGACACGTGGTACAAAAATCGTGAGAAACTGAAACACAACCTAGTAAGACCTCCCGAACGGCCCAAATTACAGCCTATAATACACGGTTTTCAGTATTTTGTGGCCGGGTCAGAAATGGCAGTAAATCACACAAACATTATATTAGCTCAGATAAAGCTCCCACGCAAATTTTGAGCATAAACAGAGGAGATTTGAGGGTGTCCGTATGCGATAAACCTTTTTCGGGGGGTAACACGGTTTATCGAGAAAATGGATAAATACGTGTTATCTGATGGTTTAATCGAATATTGTAACTTCTACCACGTCACAGGACACGTGGTACAAAAATCATGAGAAACTGAAACACAGCCTAGTACGACCTCCCGAACGGCCTAAATTACAGCCTATAATACACGGTTTTCAGCATTTTGTGGCCCTGGGTCATAAATAGCACTAAATCACACAAACATTTTATTAGATCAGATAAAGCTCCCACGCAAATTTTGAGAATAAACGGAGGAGATTTGAGAGTGTCGGTATGCGATAAACGTTTTTCGGAAGTAACTCGTTTTATCGAGAAAATGGATAAATACATGTTATCTGATGGTTTAATCGAACATGGTAACTTCTACCACGTCCCAGGACACGTGGTACAAAAATCATGAGAAAGTGAAACACAGCATACTACGACCTCCCGAACGGCCCAAATTAAACCCTATAATACACGGTTTTCAGTATTTTGTGGCCCCGGGTCAGAAATGGCAGTAAATCACACAAACATTTTATTAGCTCAGATAAAGCTGCCACACAAATTTTGAGCATAAACGGAGGAGATTTTAGGGTGTCGGTATGCGATAAACGTTTTTCGGAAGTAACTTGGTTTATCGAGAAAATTGATAAATACATGTTATCTGATGGTTTAATCGAACACGGTAACTTCTACCACTTCCCAGGACACGTGGTACAAAAATCATGAGAAAGTGAAACACAGCCTAGTACGACCTCCCGAACGGTCCAAATTACAGCCTATAATACACGGTTTTCAGTATTTTGTGGCCTCGGGTCAGAAATGGAAGTAAATCACACAAACATTTTATTAGCTCAGATAAAGCACCCAAGCAAATTTTGAGCATAAACAGAGAAGATTTGAGGATGTCCGTATGCGATAAACGTTTTTCTGGAAGTAACACGGTTTATCGAGAAAATGGAGAAATACGTGTTATGTGATGGTTTAATCGAATATTATAACATCTACCACGTCCAGGACACGTGGTACAAAAATCATGAGAAACTGAAACACAGCCTAGTACGACCTCCCGAACGGCCCAAATTACAGCCTATAATACACGGTTTTCAGTATTTTGTGGCCCCGGGTAAGAAATGGCAGTAAATCACACAAACATTTTATTAGCTCAGATAAAGCTCCCACGCAAATTTTGAGCATAAACGGAGGAGATTTGAGGGTGTCGGTATGCGATAAACGTTTTTCGGGGGTAACTCGTTTTATCGAGAAAATGGATAAATATATGTTATCTGATAGTTTAATCGAACAAGGTAACTTCTACCACTTCCCAGGATACGTGGTACAAAAATCGTAAGAAAGTGAAACACAACCTAGTACGACCTCATGAACGGCCTAAATTACAGCTTATAATACACGGTTTTCAGTATTTTGTGGCCCCGGGTCAGAAATGGCAGTAAATCACACAAACATTTTATTAGCTCAGATAAAGCTCTCACGCAAATTTTGATCATAAACGGATTAGATTTTAGGGTGTCGGTATGCGATAAACGTTTTTCGGGGGTAACTCGGTTTATCGAGAAAATGGATAAATACATGTTATCTGATGGTTTAATCGAACATGGTAACTTCTACCACGTCCCAGGACACGTGGTACAAAAATCATGAGAAACTGAAACACAGCCTAGTACGACCTCTCGAACGGCCCAAATTACAGCCTATAATACACGGTTTTCAGTATTTTGTGGCCCCGGGTCTGAATAGCAGTAAATCACACAAAAATTTTATTAGCTCAGATAAAGCTCCCACGCAAATTTTGAGCATAAACGGAGGAGATTTGAGGGTGTCAGTTTGCGATAAACGTTTTTCGGGGGTAACTCGTTTTATCGAGAAAATTGATAAATACATGTTATCTGATAGTTTAATCGAACAAGGTAACTTCTACCACGTCCCAGGACACGTGGTACAAAAATCGTGAGAAACTGAAACACATCCTAGTACGACCTCCCGAACGGTCCAAATTACAGCCTATAATACACGGTTTTCAGTATTTTGTGGCCCTAGGTCAGAAATGGCAGTAAATCACACAAACATTTTATTAGCTCTGATAATGCTCCCACGCAAATTTTGAGCATAAACAGAGGAGATTTGAGAGTGTCCGTATGCGATAAACTTTTTTCGGGGGGTAACACGGTTGATCGAGAAAATGGATAAATACGTGTTATCTGATGGTTTAATCGAATATTGTAACTTCTACCACGTCGCAGGACACGTGGTACAAAAATCATGAGAAACTGAAACACAGCCTAGTACGACCTCCCGAACGGCCCAAATTACAGCCTATATAATACACGGTTTTCAGTATTTTGTGGCGCCGGGTCAGAAATGGCAGTAAATCACACAAATATTTTATTAGCTCAGATAAAGCTCCCACACAAATTTTGAGCATAAACGGAGGAGATTTGAGGGTGTCGGTATGCGATAAACGTTTTTCGGGGGTAACTCGTTTTATCGAGAAAATGGATAAATACATGTTATCTGATAGTTTAATCAAACAAGGTAACTTCTACCACGTCCCAGGACACGTGGTACAAAAATCGTGAGAAACTGAAACACAGCCTAGTACGACCTCCCGAACGGCCCAAATTACAGCACATAATACACGGTTTTCAGTATTTTGTGGCCCTGGGTCAGAAATGGCAGTTAATCACACAAACATTTTATTAGCTCAGATAAAGCTCCCACGCAAATATTGAGCATAAACGGAGGAGATTTGAGGGTGTCGGTATGCGATAAACGTTTTTCGGAAGTAGCTCGGTTTATCGAGAAAATGGATAAATACATGTTATCTGATGGTTTAATCGAACATGGTAACTTCTACCACGTCCCAGGACATGTGGTACAAAAATCGTAAGAAAGTGAAACACAGCCTAGTACGACCTCCTGAACGGTCCAAATTACAGTCTATAATACACGGTTTTCAGTATTTTGTGGCCCTGGGTAAGAAATGGCAGTAAATCACACAAACATTTTATTAGCTCAGATAAAGCTCCCACGCAAATTTTGAGCATAAACAGAGGAGATTTGAGAGTGTCCGTATGCGATAAACCTTTTTCGGGGGGTAACACGGTTTATCGAGAAAATGGATAAATACGTGTTATCTGATGGTTTAATCGAATATTGTAACTTCTACCACGTCTCAGGACACGTGGTAAAAAATTAATGAGAAACTGAAACACAGCCTAGTACGACCTCCCGAACGGCCCAAATTACAGCTTATATAATACACGGTTTTCAGTATTTTGTGGCCCCGGGTCAGAAATGGCAGTAAATCACACAAACATTTGATTAGCTCAGATAAAGCTCCCACGCAAATTTTGAGAATAAACGAAGGAGATTTGAGGGTGTCGGTATGCGATAAACGTTTTTCAGAAGTAACTCGGTTTATCGAGAAAATGGATAAATACATGTTATATGATGGTTTAATCGAACTTGGTAACCTCTACCACGTCCCAGGACACGTGGTACAAAAATCGTGAGAAAGTGAAACACAGCCTAGTACGACCTCCTGAACGGCCCAAATTACAGCCTATAATACACGGTTTTCAGTATTTTGTGGCCCCGGGTCAGAAATGGCAGTAAATCACACAAACATTTTATTAGCTCAGATAAAGCTCCCACGCAAATTTTGAGCATAAACAGAGGAGATTTGAGGGTGTCCGTATGCGATAAACTTTTTTCAGGGGGTAACAAGGTTAATCGAGAAAATGGATAAATACGTGTTATCTGATGGTTTAATCGAACATTGTAACTTCTACCACGTCCCAGGACACGTGGTACAAAAATCATGAGAAACTGAAACACAGCCTAATACGACCTCCCGAACGGCCCAAATTACAGCCTATATACACGGTTTTCAGTATTTTGTGGCCCTGGGTCAGAAATGGCAGTTAATCACACAAACATTTTATTAGCTCAGATAAAGCCCCCACGCAAATTTTGAGCATAAACGGAGGAGATTTGAGGGTGTCGGTATGCGATAAACGTTTTTCGGGGGTAACTCGTTTTATCGAGAAAATGGATAAATACATGTTATCTGATAGTTTAATCGAACAAGGTAACTTCTACCACGTCCCAGGACACGTGGTACAAAAATCGTGAGAAACTGAAACACAGCTTAGTACGACCTCCCGAACGGTCCAAATTACAGCATATAATACACGGTTTTCAGTATTTTGTGGCCCTGGGTCAGAAATGGCAATAAATCACACAAACATTTTATTAGCTCAGATAAAGCTCCCACGCAAATTTTGAGCATAAACGGAGGAGATTTGAGGGTGTCGGTATGCGATAAACGTTTTTCGGAAGTAGCTCGGTTTATCGAGAAAATGGATAAATACATGTTATCTGATGGTTTAATCGAACATGGTAACTTCTACCACGTCCCAGGACACGTGGTACAAAAATCGTAAGAAAGTGAAACACAGCCTAGTACGACCTCCTGAACGGCCCAAATTACAGCCTATAATACACGGTTTTCAGTATTTTGTGGCCCCTGGTCAGAAATGGCAGTAAATCACACAAATATTTTATTAGCTCAGATAAAGCTCCCACGCAAATTTTGAGCATAAACAGAGGAGATTTGAGGGTGTTCGTATGCGATAAACTTTTTTCAGGGGATAACACGGTTTATCGAGAAAATGGATAAATACGTGTTATCTGATGGTTTAATCGAATATTGTAACTTCTACCACGTCCCAGGACACGTGGTACAAAAATCATGAGAAACTGAAACACAGCCTAATACGACCTCCCGAACGGCCCAAATTACAGCCTATAATACACGGTTTTCAGTATTTTGTGGCCCCGGGTCAGAAATGGCAGTAAATCACACAAACATTTTATTAGCTCAGATAAAGCTCCCAACACCTGTTATCTCCTTCTACGACATGCTGTTGTCGTCGCCATATTATATATGTCACTTAGTCATCTCTGCTTCGCTGCGGGTCTGATACTTTGGTACCGTACCGATATGACTTCCGATCGATGGCGCTAGCTCCACCATGGAACGAGTGGAGGGGCTTTATAATATAATAATAGGGCGAGAAAAGCACTTAGAATTGTTGATTAATCGCCAGAGATGGAAGGCAATCCTCTCTCTATGTGTGTGTGCCCAAGCATTCGGTTCGTGAACTATTGGTACGTGAAGCACATGGGGTTGGCGAGGAAGGTTGGCCACCCTTTAGAGATAGGGGCCATCAAAAGAGCTCGTTCTTCAATCTTAAAATTCGTAAGATCATGATTTTACAAATAGAATATCAATCAAGGTTAGGGGGCTGAGAAGCTGTTGCTTGCTGCTTGCTGTCACCGAGGGACATGCCCTGAAGCGAAGGACGGGAACGATCGTAATTCACATTTTAAAATTAAATTTTCCAGTTTAGCTGCTTTTTTGAAGAAACACAGGAGTAGGTGTAGTTGACTCCCTTTATATGAGGAGCCAAAACAAGATGTCCGAATAAGAACATCCACGCCCAAACCGATAAATTATTCATCCCAAAAGGGTTATATCCATTAATAAGTTGTGAAGAGTTTAACCATAGATAATCTCTTAACCATCCCATTAAATAAGTGGAAGATTCATTAAATTGTGAAACATTACCCTGCCATAACGTGATGATTGGGATGAAAGACCCGAGCAACATTGGGAAAGTAGACCCGCCTTGAACCTAGACCTCGGGGGCGGAGCTGGCATTTGGATTCATTTGACTACAATTTTATGCCGGGAAAGGAGCCCTTAAAGAATCTCTTTCTCTGTCGGGTACCTTATACCCGCCCTAGATTAAGAGATATTCCCATATCTGGTCGAAAGATTTCATGGCTGAGTTTGCATTCAACAGGGCACCTTCATCCAGCACTGGCCCAAAGTCAGGAAATCGAAGCCCATAAGTAAAGGGCGGCGGACGTGTTCTAAGCCCCCGCTCCGCTAAGAGATGGGAAGGAGGTGCCAATGAAAGCTCAAATTTCAGCATTAATAAAATGAGGTTAGCAGCCTCTTTTTTAACAAGGGGTATAGTTGTGAAGTTTCCCTGTCTTTTTGGTCATTCGAGGATTTCTCTTAACAAGCAGACTTCTCGAGTGTGGCTTTTATCAAAAGAAACAGCTGGCTCGCTAGCCTGCTCGTCCGTCCTATCTTATTCGTCAAGCGCCTTTCCTGACAAACGATCCAATCAATGGGGCCGGTAATACAGTCTACTTTAATCTTGGGGCAAGTTTCTTTGAATTTAATTTTGCATAAACCGGGGATTTTGGGCGCTGTAGGAGTACCCGTCAACCCGGATCTTCCGCATCCGATCCCGACTTATAATTCTTACGCGAGCATGTGACTTGGATGATGAGGCTGGTGAGAGTGTTTACTTTGGACATGTGTTAAATCATGAGAATATCGCTCGAATCTTTCCGAATTTGATAGGTGAATTCCTCTAAGGAGGGTAATATCATACAGGGACTGCCCTTATTGGCTTTTGTTTTGCGTAAAACTGGGAATTTAGCTTGTGATCGATCCTATTTTAATTCCTTTCATAGGAGGACTTTTCAATTGTTAATTTGAAAGTTTCCCGGGGATTATTTCTACAAGAATGCCATTTAACTAGTGAATTGGAATCTAAAATGTTAATTTTCTTCAAACCCCGTAAAGGGGGGATAAAACTTGTTTTACTCTCTAAATTTACTTTAGAATTTCATAAAATCTTGAACCCTGTAAAATAAGCCTATTTTTAGGATTCTCAGAGGAGGGAGACCTTAGACCCGATCGAGGTAATTGGGGCCTGGGCCCGCGCAAGACTTTACTTGACTTGCAAAACAAAAAAGGCTGGGTTGATGCAACTTTTGATTGATCCTAACTAGCCGCGGGATGCGATGAAACTTCTTCTTTTGTTACTCTTGTATTGTCTTATCCGGTACTGCTTCTTGCGCGTATGGACCCGCTCAAGTATCTCTTCGAAAAGCCGGAAGTTTCAGGCCGAACTGCTAGGTAGCAAATCTTGTTGTCAGAGTTCGATCTCATTTATGTCAGCTAGAAATCGATGTTAGGACAAGCTATTGCTGATCACCTTGGACGTCACCCTTTACCATGTTACGAGCCGCTCATGATGGATTATTTTCCGGATGAAAAAGTCTTTTACACTGACATTGAGTATAGATAATTTTCTCTTTTTTGGACCATGTACTTTGATGGAGCTTTGAATTCGAAAGGGGAATGGTCACTCTACGTATCGACATCCCTTATTATAATATATAATCTAACCAATCCAATTAGGCTTCTTTCGTAGTCAACTAAGATTACAGAAAAACGAGGCACTAAGCATCTGATGTGAGCCTTGAAAGAGGGAGTTTATGAGCTCGAGCTATTGCATACCTTGTAGCGAGAGATGAAGCTGGTAGTTTACATTTAGGTTTAGGACTTAGCACTGGTAGAACAGATACAGATGCATGTCTCACGCATAATGAATTCTTTAGCGTAGTATCGAGCAAAGGGACTTTCAACCAAGTATGATTATTTCGTAGTCAACTTCGATTCGGCCATCTCTCCCCCTTGAAAATATCCTTCTTACTCTACTCTATGATGAAAAAGTAATCGGGGTCAACAGGTGCAACACAAATTAAACATCTCTTTCATTGCTATTTCATCCCCCTTTACTAATGAGTTCAGAGAAGAACGTACCCTTGAGCCAAGCCCTTCTCGAGTTCTAGCCAACCAGCCCTTGAAATCTTGCTTAAGTGACGCTTCTTTCATAAGCATTCTATTTTTTTTTGTAAAGTAGTGCCAAAGGTCAACTGCTCTTGCCCCTTTCCTTCTTTTCCATGAAAACTTTATAGATTGGGGCTTTCTTGAGTCCAGTCCTATGCTTGCCCCTTGACTAAGAAGCAGCGGAAGAAGTTGGTCTTGACTACGTTCCTATCACATTCGCATAAGCAAGCACTAAGCCAGTCCTTTAAGCTCTGGTCGATCGAGTCAACTGCCTTTGAACCTTGATCTCGGAATGAGCTTTTCTCTTCTCTGACTCGTGAGCCTTTTACCTTGAGTTTGTGGCTGCAAGTGCTGGGGTTTCCGCTACAGATAGAGATACATCCGTAAGAAGAGTCTTGGCACAAGACAAGCCTATATATATTATATATGGACGGTGCTGGCATTAGAAAGGGGTTTGGAGGGTCATCGGAAATGGTACCAGTACGAAGGTGAAAGGGCTTAGCTTATTGTCCGATTTGAGATCCCATGGGAATCTTTCTTCTCTTTCGCGTGCTCACTCATCAATTCTTTCGCTCCTTTCTTTCCTGGCAAGTCGAGACTACCCTCTTTCTTACCTTAGGTAAGTCACTTTAGCGGCGAGCGAAATGGGAGCAGCCTAAACCGTGAAAACGGGGTTGTGGGAGAGAAATACAAACGTCGTGCAGCTAGGCGAAGCGGTGGAGTACCGCACCCTAGATGGCTAGAGTCCAGTAGCTGAAAGCATCACTAGCTTATGCTCTGACCCGAGTAGCATGGGGCACGTGGAATCCCGTGTGAATCAGCAAGGACCACCTTGCAAGGCTATCAATAGGTACTCCCAACGCGTCGACCACACGCATCTTCTGTGGCGCAGGTAGTTAATATGTTCCAGGAAAGGGGAGCAATTTTATTATTATTGATTTTCTGTAAGTTCTTAAATGAAGAATTATTACCTCAGATTTATTGCAGGGTTTTTAGGGAAATGGCAGGCTAGGCGCCTCTCCTCTCCGGCGGGGCTCGACCAACCCTTGAACCGGCACCCTTAGAGTAAAAGTGACCAAGATGCAAGGGAAAAACTTCCTTTATTTTGGAAAAACAAGTGATAGTTGATGAACGGTTTGTCGCGTACCGCTCAAGCAAAACAATTTATGAAACCCAACTAATGCGATAGCGGAAGTCGGGGTCGAACCACAAGGATGGAGGGGTCAACTACAAGTTTGCATGAATCCTATTCTAGCCTAATAATTGTTGGATTGGAAGATTAGCTAAAAACAAGGAAAAACAAGTAATTGCTAAGTAATAAAGATGAAAACAATTAAGGGAAAGACTAAGGTGAAGGGTTCACCTTAGGGGGATTAATGGGCTAGTCGGGTAATTAGCAAAGGGGTAAGTAATTCGAGTAAAATCAATTGCTAATGTCTCAACAATCAATAATCATCAACAAAGCCATCGCATTTGTCTCAAATCACCCATATAAACATTAGTCTAATCATTTCTACCACCGTCGCTTAAGAAATAATCAAACCATGCTTGATAAAACGAGCAACTTTCGTTTACACATTTCATCAAACACTTGGTGTTCATATGAGCAATACCCAAATTATTTACCACAAACTTACTAATTAACCAACCTAATACCCCACATAATCCTCCCTTAGGCTCCCCCTAAACCCTAGAGGAGAACTACTCACACATACTAAAGGGAATCAAAGCACTAAAGGCAAGAAGGAGTTCAACCAACATCATGTTATGAGATGAACAATTAAAACAATCTAATGATAAACAATAAACTAGAAATGGAAATTAATTGCATAAACAATAAAAAAGATGAGAAATTTATACCAAACAAAACTTATATTGATGAATAGGGGGAATGTCTTCACCCAAGTCTTCATTTACAAACCCCAAAACTCAAATGAAAGACTAGATCTAACAACTTGAAATGAGAGACTAAGCTTGATTAGGGAAAGATTAGTAGAGTAATTAGGGACAAATTTAGGTTACAAATTTCTAGGGTTTTGTGCTAAGAGGAATGTAAAAACTGCTTACAAAATAATAGGGGGAGGGTATATATAGGTATCTCGAAATTTAAGGAAGAAATTAGAAGAAGAGGGCGAATTTTCAGTCTTGTGTTCCCGGCCGGTCGACCGGCCGCCGGGCCTCTGACCGGCCGCCGGGCCTCTGACCGGCCTGGAGCACATCAGTAGCTTCCCCAATGACGCCTTCAAAAACTTCAAAAATCTTCTAAGTATGGAAAATGGGGGTCTGGGCCGGTCGACCGGCCGCCGGTCCCCCACCGGCCTGGAGCACTTTTTCAAGGTTATGATCATTCTGATGTAGTGCAGGCCGGGTAGGCGACCGGCCGCCGGTCGACCGGCCTGCACTACCTGACCAATTCCTCCACTCTTTCTTTCTTCATTCTTTGAGGAGTTGATGTCTAGGCCGGTGGGCCGGCCGCCGGTCTGGGGCCCGGCCTGGGCCACCTGATGACTCAATTCTTCACTTCTTCATCTCATCTTCGAATCCCGACTCATGCAAGACCCTATTGCTCCGATTTCTTCATTTCCGCCTTAATTCCTACAAATTAAGACCGATATTCATAGCACGGGAAAACGGGAAGCAGAATGCAATCAAGGGCACGCAAATCCGTGTAAACAGACCAAAATGGGGACAAAAATGAGGGAAAAACGTGACTAATTAAATGCTTATCAATAGTGCGAGTCAAAAGAAAGCTAAGATGATGGGGGATGTCCAGATTGTCCTAAGAAGGTGTGCTGTGTGTCAACCTAGTATGCTTGCATTTGAGGAAATAAAGGGTTTCAGGCTAATTTTTGGTAAAACATGATTAGACTTTTTTATTTTCTTGTTTTTTAAATATAAAAAAAAAGAATTCAAATTCAAAAAGAAGGGATGTAAGGGCCTTAACTAAATAGCGCGTTTTACTACTCCAACTTAAGTAACCCAGGATGCTAGCGTTAGCGCTTACCATATAATGGCTCTCTGCGGTGCAGATAGCGGCCGCGATCACTGCCTATGCTAGGATTCGCTTTTGGCTACATTCGTTGCCCTTTTCGTTCTTTTTGGGGCTTTGCTATGAATAAGTCAATCAAATAGCTCTTTTTCACGTCGAATAGATTCTTTAAGGTCTTTCCCTTCAAGGGAGTTTGGAGAAGCCTTTTTCCAATCAATCTTGTCCGGTAAGCAAGCAAGCAAGGGAATGGAGTTAGTTGGGGCTTGAACTAGCGAGATAGGCTAAAAATCGGCAATTGAATTGAGAAGGTTTCCGCAGTTGACCAAGGTACTGCTGCAGAGTTGGTCAAGGTACTGCTGCAGGCCAAGCTGTAGAAGGTATTGCGAGACAGCCCGAAATCAATTATAGACACTAATACAATTAGATCCGCTCTTCATAGACAAACTTGGGATTTGCGATCCTAGGTAAGATCGGTTCAGGATCATGGGATCTTTTTCTATCAGATAAAAAGGGCTGTTGAAGTGAGATCTACTACAGATTTCTTTTATATTAGATGAGTGATCGTAGCTGGTCAAACCACCTTTAGAAAATGCACCCTTTCATGGTGTTTTATAGAAAAGGTGAATAGCCGCCGAGACAGACTCGAATAGCAAAGCAAACAAAGGGAAGAAAAGAAGCCGATCCGAATGGAATCAAAGCCCGGCCATCGCGCGTTCGATTAAAGTGGTAAATATCCAAAAAATGGATTCCCAGTGACAGCTGGATTGGGGATTGGAAGCAGAGACCATTTTACAACCGCAAAGCCAAAATTATATCATTTGTTCAATTTGGTCGAAATGAATCGTCTAGCTACTTCTATCTACGGATCTTTCCAATTCAGCGAAGGTCCTGATCTTCCCTGGGCATCCTCGTTGTGAGAAGCCTAGTTTTGCGTGTGGATCTTCTTTATATTATAACTAGAGCAGTTAGTGGTACCTCGGGTTTTTTTTTTATTTTAAAGTGACAATTTTGAGTGCTATTGATTCACTTAAATTTCCTCCGAGACTTTTTGCGGTCTTTCATTCCCTTGTTTCGTCGTGACACAGCCCCCCCGCAAGCACCCCCCGGCTCAGGGGGGGACCAGAAAAGGCCTTTCGTTTTGCCCCCTTTGTCGGCCCTTGCCGCCTTCCTTAACAAGCCCTCTGTTTTTTATGATCAGGTGACACCCGGATTTGAACTAGGGAATAAAGGATTTGCAGTCCTCCGCCTTACCACTCGGCCATGCCGCCAAAACAAAATATATATGAAAAGATTCCACCTCACTTTCATTCCAAAGCCTTTAATCTATCATAAAAGAATAAGACTTCGCACCTAAAGGAGAATTTGGTGTCTTTCTGGTCAGTAATGGAAAGATCTTCGGCAATGGACACGATCTTCGCAACTTGGACAAAAAAAGAAGTGACTTGGACAAAAAGCACTTTTTTTTTTCTCATTCGGAAGGCTCACTCCCACACTCTGACTTCGAGCCCATAAATAAATGCCCTAAAACTGTAGGGCTCCTGGAAAGTTCGAACTTGCATGCAGCGAGAAAAAAAGATATCCATTCCCATCGCTTTCCACTCTAGTTGCTTTCCATTCTGCCCAGTGAAAGGTTAACTATTGCCATTTTTCCCGTCAAAATATTGATAAATGGAATTAGTATTTATTTGTTGAATCGCCAGCGTCATCGAAAACAAAAATTGCGTTTTCATTACGGTATTACAGAACGACAATTACTTAAATACGTTTGTATCGCCAGAAAGGCCAAAGGGTCAACAGGGCAAGTTTTACTATAATTACTTGAAATGCGTTTGGATAACATCCTTTTTCGATTGGGCCCAATTGATCGAAAGAGCAGTTTTCTTATAGAATAGGGGTCTCTCAATCGTGCGAAAACCATTCCTGGTGGTCAGAAGCACAGGCATCGAATCCGTTTCGTTCGGATATTGATCGGTCTTGGTTTGACATGGTTTACGCGTTATTGGTTCCCGGAAGAGTTAATATTCCCATTAGCTAAACCCTTTCTGACCCTGCCTTTGGACTCGTATTTTGTTTTTCCCGTTTGTCGGTCCCCGATTATAAGTTCTCGTTGTAATTCAAATAATCATAGAAATATTCACTAAATTACTTAATTAATACTAGTATAGATCCCGCGCAAATGCGCGGTTTCTTAGATGGTAATATTAGAGAATGTAGCAATAACACCACGCGTATAGCTTCATTTAAACTCTAATTAAAAAATTATTATTAGTAATGTTTTATATTAAGGGGTATAAAAGAGAAGGTTCATCAACACTTTTACTTCAAATAAGAGTGTCGGTTTTATTGAAACACTATATTGTTAACTTTATTTTGAAAAATATTGTTGTCACATCATTATATTCACTAAATGCGCAATATAAACGTGAAATAATGTCTTGGTAATACAATTACATAAGATATGTGTTGTAATAATAAATATACTTTTGCACGGTATATGTAGATTCTTATTTTTTAAGCTGTATATTATTTATAAATATTCAACTAATTTTTCGCATTTTGCATCGTTGTATATTGATTCGTGAAGAAGAAAATTAAATCGAGAAAGTAAAAAGATAGTTGACTATGTTATGAAATGTGTATTTTAGTTTTTTTTTAATGAATGATATTAGTTTTATGATTTTTATCTCAAATTATATTCACCGCAAGTTTTTTTGTCACGAAACTAATAATAAAAGTGTAGAGTGTTTATAACTATTTATAATGGTTTGCAATCAATTTGTATAAATTGATATATAATAGGCATTTATTACCAATAGTATAATTTCCTTATTTAAATCTAATATTTTGGAGGGAAAATTTTAAGGAGGCTTAATCTTTTAGTATAAGGGGGATAAGAAAAGAGGGGAGCTCAGAGCGAGCCTAGCCATATCAGAACAAGAGACTTATTCCAACAGCGTATAGCCTAGAAGTTCTTTGTTAAACTCTTTTTGCATCTAGCCATGGCAAAAAGGTTCATTTCTTGAGAAGTCTACTGGGGACAAAAGCGAGAGAAAACCTGCAAAAACGCGACGAGCAAAAAGGGTAAGCATGAGACTTGCTTTGCTGATAGGTTCATATTTTGAAGTTGGGTACACTTTGGACCAGTACGACCTTTCGAGCTGGATCCATAAAGAAGACGATGAATGGTAATGGATAATCCTATTAAGACTACAGCATCCAGCAGGAATCGAACCTACGAATTAACCCCTCGGCCATGGATGCAAAAAGGCGAGTGAATTAGGTTTGAGTATTCCTTCTCTAGCTTCCATAATCAAAAGACACAGCGCGAAATAGCCGAGATCGAAATACGAATGAAATCAAAAAGGCATTTGAGTGTGTGAAGCAGGTTGGAAGGGAAAATAAAGAAGGTTACCTCGTGGTCTTTTTTGGCCTGCGAGGGTCCGACCCTTAGAGAGGTATCAAATTCAGACTTTTCTTAAAAGAAACGTCCGTGGAGGAAGTTCGCGGTTTTGATGAGGAATGTCTCGAGCAAATCCCGGCTGATCTTGAAGGACACCTCAACTATTACATGTCATTTAGCCATGATGCGTCACATTCATGCCTCTTTTTGGTAAAAAGGTTGGGCGTAAATAGCCTCCTTTTCAAATTAAAATGGGACTGCAACTTCATCATCCGCAACGGCCCTCTCCTTATCCTTTGATTTGTCCGAAAATGCAAAGTTAAACCCAAACGGCGCCTTTCTCTTTTCATTCGTGTCCGGCCGGGGAGACACTGGTTTGCATCTTCGCGTCATTTGATGGAGATTTGTAGCATCATTCAAGTAAATACAGATTAAGATCGTAAAAACATGAGCTTGTAATATAGCTACACCTAATTCAAGACCGGTTAATGCAAGAACTATAAATAAAGGACCAAGATCTCCTATGAAATATAAAAGAGAATTATACATAGCATAGTCCAAGCGAACCCACTTAAAATCTTTACTGAACTATGACCGGCCATCATATTAGCAAATAACCGTATCCCTAAGCTTAATGCGCGAAAACAATGAGGGATTACCTCAAGGAGTACTAAAAAAGGTGCTAACGGCAGTGGGACTCCTGCAGGTAATAAGAAGCTTAAAAAATGAATTTCATGTTGGACATCTAAACAAAAGTCAAGGTTCTTAGCTATATAGCGCGCCCCCCTTCTTCAAGTTTTTCCTTCAAGTTTTTCGCTTGTTAGTCAAGCTTTGCTGGTGTGCTTCCTGCCCGCGAGGAAAGAAAGAAGAGCGACAAGGTTCAGATTTTACTGTTTGCAGTATGGAAACAGATTACCCCTAAAATCCCTGAATTTCAATTGAAGTTTTTCCTGTTTACATAATAATAAAATGCCTCCCTTTACTCAAAATAAAGAAGTTATTTTTTTAATTAAGATTAATATAATAATTTCTTTTCTTGTGAAATGGGTAGACTCGGTACCTTACTGCTGGATGGTCTCTCTTTTTATTTAGCTCTTTATTTAAGCCCAGAAGAAAAGGTGACAAGAGTTGATAACAAAGTGGCGAACGGGTGCGTAACGCGTGGGAATCTGCCGAACAGTTCGGGCCAAATCCTGAAAAAAGCTAAAAAGCGCTGTTTGATGAGCCTGCGTATCCGTTAACGCGTGGGTTTTCCCAACACGTCTTTTGCTAGCGGGATCAGTAGCTCGAGCCTACTATCGCATCCTTCTCGACAATTTCTTTTGCTTTAGATCTTTACTTTTGAAAAAAGCCAGGCGCGAAGCCCTTCTACTCTTATTGTTATCCTCGACTTCCTCGAGAAAAGAAAAGGGAGAACAAAAAGCCAGCTACTTATTAAGATTCTGCCCAATCGTCAATTGGATGCGAGCATCCTTAAATCAAAAACAGAGTTTGGTGCCCAAGCCCCCCGTTTCATACAATAATGCAGGAGTTTAAGACAATCGTCTTGCCTCGTATCGAGCCAAATCTTCGAAATCAGATCATACAAGTGGGCTATTTCTTTGCAAAATTGTGTTCCGAGATCCCAGACGGCGGGACCATTAGAATGACACGCTCGCAAGCTTTCTTCCTTTAGCCAGAAACAGATGTATGCAGGCCCATTGCCAATCTTCACTCGACAGCTCCGTCCTTTCTTAGGTGAGCTACGTGAGACCGAAGCTAGCTCTCTTGATTCTCTTTCCCCGGAAAGACGGAAAAGCCCCTTTCCAGCTCACTCTGTCAGTCCACTAAGTGTTTTCATCGAATGCGAACTTGTCCCCGCACGCCAAATTTTGAGCATTAACAGAGGAGATTTGAGGGTGTCCGTATGCGATAAACTTTTTTCAGGGGGTAACACGGTTTATCGAGAAAATGGATAAATACGTGTTATCTGATGGTTTAATCGAATATTGTAACTTCTACCACGTCCCAGGACACGTGGTACAAAAATCATGAGAAACTGAAACACAGCCTAGTACGACCTCCCGAACGGCCCAAATTACAGCGAATAATACACGGTTTTCAGTATTTTGTGGCCCCGGGTCAGAAATGGCAGTAAATCACACAAACATTTTATTACCTCAGATAAAGCTCCCACGCAAATTTTGAGCATAAACAGAGGAGATTTGAGGGTGTCCGTATGCGATAAACTTTTTTTAGGGGGTAACACGGTTTATCGAGAAAATGGATAAATACGTGTTATCTGATGGTTTAATCGAATATTGTAACTTCTACCACGTCCCAGGACACGTGGTAAAAAAAATCATGAGAAACTGAAACACAGCCCAGTACGACCTCCCGAACGGCCCAAATTACAGCCTATAATACACGATTTTCGGTATTTTGTGGCCCCGGGTCAGAAATGGCAGTAAATCACACAAACATTTTGTTAGCTCAGATAAAGCTCCCACGCAAATTTTGAGCATAAACGGAGAAGATTTGAGGGTGTCAGTATGCGATAAACGTTTTTCGGAAGTAACTCGGTTTATCGAGAAAATGGATAAATACATGTTATCTGATGGTTTAATCGAACATGGTAACTTCTACCACGTCCTAGGACACGTGGTACAAAAATCGTGAGAAAGTGAAACACAGCCTATGTGGGATTTGTATCCGTATACAACCCTTTAAATCGACAGGATTATAATGAAAATTAACTTATAAGATTAATAGTCATAAACAAAATTGCATAAGACGAAGGGATTAAGAAATAACCTTTAGTCCTTGCGATAAAGGCCTAAGAACAAATACTAAAATAGGTATTCTCCTAATCAAAACACCCTAGATGGAACAAGATATGCCTTGAGATTGCTAGAACTCTTGAGAAACCGTTTTCTCTCCTTTTGTGAATTATGTGATGGTGGAGGCTCAACTTGTGATTAGGGTTCCTCCAGAAAAAATAAAATAGGGAAACCAATTTCTTTATATAGTCCCCTATCACAAGGTATCCTAGTGTAATTAGGAAATGTATTTTCTTTCCTAAAAACCCTCCATATGGCCGAAATTTAGAGTATTATAATACTTTATTTTCGGTTCATATTTAGCTATTAATATATTGCAATTAATATCCGTATATTATTAATTATAAATATCCGTATATTTACAATTTTATTAATTCAACATATCAGATTATATTTAATTTAGCTTGCAATATATATGACAATTAAATATAACCTTTTATATTTAATCGCGAATTACTGTTAATTCGGCTAAACAACATTATTTAATCTGTATTAAATAATTTTTTATCATCACATTGACTAACCGTTTAGTCAAAAAAACTGACTAACCTTTTAGTCATATTATAAGGCATCAATATAATTATTTTCTCAAATAATCATATCTCTCGAACACATCCAATAGGTGTGACTTTTAGGGACCAGTTGATTACCGCCATCAGTATGACAATAACGTCAAACTTATCTAGCAACCCAACCGTTATTGATAAACGTTAATCAACTGATTATTATACGAAGTATACCCTGTGAACCTACAGAGATTTATTTATGTTATTGCACTAACTGTGGAGGACACTGGCTCCAACAATCTCCCACTTGTCCGTACAAGTGTATGTGCGATAACCGATTCTCATATCCTACATAAATTTCTCCCACTCAATGTAAACCAATTTGCAAAGTCCGTATTTACAAAGGTCGTAGTTTACAAGTGATCTGTATCAAGAGTGGTTTTCCCGACTAGAGAGTAACTCAACTGATAAACGAATCTGTATTCGAGCATGGCCATGCAATTCAGTTACAGCTCCTCGAGTGGCCCTGAGAAATATCATATCCTGATAAAGGTTGGATATTTTCTTCAACTCGAATCTTGCAGACACAAGCGCAGTATGAAATGACCCAGTGAAAATCTACTTAGCCTCCTGTTACGGTCGACCATGAGAAAGAAACCAAAGTCACCCAACACCTAACTAACTTGCTTTTAATCTCAAGAGACAGTCGATAGTCCCAAAGAATCGCCTCTAGGAACACTATGGATGTCCTATCCACACTGGCACGCCTAATGTCCGAAACATTTAGGACTCCATAACCGTCGTCACAAACTGTCCTGCGAGTATCTATATCCCGCATATGTGATCGATCAGTCAACTTTTGACCTTATGGCTCTTTAACCCACCCTCAATCGACGTCACAATCTAATCACCAAGTTTCACTCATGTAGGTGATTACGGACCAAAACATATATAAAGTAATTCAGTTCACTTTGTGGTGTTCAATGTTGTCTGTACAACCCACATGAAAAACAATATATCAACAAAACGATGATTTTATAGATAGTTTTTATGAAAAGATACAGGTGTCTAATCCATAAAAAACAACTAATACAACTCACGAACACGTTTGATTCCCATGGAAATAACGTGCCCTTCATGTTTATCATATCTCAATGGTTTAGTGAGAGGATCTGCGACGTTGTCATCTGTAGCAATCTTGTCTATCACTATCTCCCTTTGCTCCACATAATCTCGGATCATGTGAGCCTTCCATTGTACATGCCTAGACTTGTTGCTGGACTTGGGCTCCTTAGCCTGGAAGATGGCACCACTATTATCACAATAGATGGTGATCGGGTCATCCGAACTAGGAACTACAGTTAGTCCTTGTACGAACTGACGCATCCATATAGCTTCCTTCGCAGCCTCTGAAGCAGCATAGTACTCGGATTCAGTCGTAGAATCTGCTATAACAGTTTGTTTGGAGCTTTTCCAGCTGACCGCATCGCCATTAAGAGTAAAAACGAATCCAGACTGAGATTTCGAGTCATCTCGATCCGTTTGGAAGCTGGCATCTGCGTAACCGATTGCGCATAGCTCAGTGTCACCTCCATAAGTCAATACCCAATCCTTAGTCCTCCGTAGGTACTTAAGGATATTCTTAACGGCCATCCAGTGTGTTTCACCTGGATTGCCTTGGTATCGACTTGTCATACTCAATGCATATGCCACGTCTGGACGTGTGCATATCATGGCATACATGATCGATCCGATAGCTGATGCATAAGGAATCCGACTCATGCGCTCGACCTCTTCCGATGTCTTTGGTGCCTGAGCTTTACTCAAATGCATCCCAGAGACCATTGGAAGGTTCCCCTTCTTGGAGTTGGTCATGCTGAATCTCTCAAGAATCTTATCTATATAAGACTCCTGACTTAGTGATAACATCCGTCGTGATCTATCTCTGTAGATACGGATCCCCAAAATTCTTTGTGCCTCGCCCAGATCTTTCATCTGGAAATGGTTCTTTAAACCAAACTTTTCACCGAATGGTGGGTAGCTGGTCCAGTGGTTGGGGTGGTCATGTGGCCCAATCAAGAGGTGGGGGGGGTCTCGGGGTACGAGTACAAATTACAGGAAGATCGGGGGTAGTCTTTGCTCCACTCGACTTGAATATATAGACATGGCTGCCGGGGGTTCGACCGATCCGAGTGAAGCCATCTCTTATTATCCTTCGGTCGAAACGATGATTCCAACTCCGAGAAGCCTGCTTAAGTCCATAGATGGAACGCTTAAGCTTGCATACCTTCTTAGGATTTTTAGGATCAATGAAACCTTCGGGTTGTACCATGTACAACTCCTCCTCCAAATAACCGTTTAAGAAGGCGTTTTTCACATCCATTTGCCAAATTTCATAGTCATGAAAAGCGGCAATCGCTAAGATTATCCGAATGGAACGCAGCATAACTACGGGTGCAAAAATTTCATCATAGTGCAATCCTTGCACTTGAGTGAAACCCTTTGCCACTAGTCGTGCCTTGTATGTATCTGGTTGTCCTTCTACAGAATGCTTTATCTTATAAAGCCATTTGCACTGAAGAGGCCGAGCCTTATCAGGTAAGTCAACCAGATCCCATACGTCATTCTCATACATAGAGTCCATCTCGGATTGCATGGCATCAAGCCATAGCTTAGAGTCGGAACAGGTCACAACACCTTTATAGGTAGCGGGTTCGTTACTCTCAAGGAGTAAAACGTCATCACTCTCATTCTCTTCGACCATACCAATGTATCTGTCTGGAGGAATAGAGTGTCTACCCGACCTCCTAGGTTCCAAAGGAATATTTACCGCAGCTGATGATGAAGGAACAGTTTCCTCCATTGGTTGCTCGGTTGTTGGTTCTTGAATCTCCGACAGTTCGAAGGTTCCATTACTTGTCCTATTCTCGATAAATTCTTTCTCTAAGAACGTCGCACTAGCCGCAACAAAAACTCGATGTTCGGTAGGCGAGTAAAAGTAATGACCAAACATCCCTTTTGGATAACCAATAAAGTATGTCTTGACCGATCGTGGGCCGAGCTTATCGTCAGGTCTCCACTTGACATAAGCCTCGCAGCCTCAAACCCGAATAAAGGACAAGTTAGGGACCGTTCCCTTCCATAATTCATATGGAGTCTTGTCTACAGCTTTAGACGGACTTCGGTTCAGTATTAAAGTAGCTGACAAAAGAGCGTATCCCCATAATGAATCAGGTACAACCGTGTGACTCGTCATGGATCGAACCATATCTAGTAATGTTCGATTTCTCCGTTCGGACACACCATTCAACTGTGGCGTTCCAGGTGGAGTTAACTGTAGTACTATACCACAGCCTTTAAGGTGTTGATCAAACTCATTCGAAAGATATTCGCCACCACGATCCGAACGTAGTGCTTTAATCTTTCTATCCAGCTGGTTCTCAACGTTATTCTGGAATTCCTTGAACTTTTCAAAGGACTCACTTTTATGCTTCATTAAGTAGACATGTCCATATCTACTTAAATCGTCCGTGAAAGTGATAAAATATCTATAGCCATCTCTAGCGTTGATTGACATAGGTCCACACACATCAGTATGTATGAGTCCTAATAGGTCAGCAGCGCGCAGTCCAACACCTTTGAAGGAAATTCGAGTCATTTTGCCTATGAGACATGATTCACACGTGCCAAATGATTCATAATCAAATGGAGAGATAGTCCCATTATCAATGAGCTTCTTCACGCGTTTCTCATTTATGTGTCCCATACGACAATGCCATAAATAGGTTTGATCTTTGTCACCAACCTTTGCTTCCTTACTATTCATATGCATAACATCTGTGCTTTGATCTAAAACATAAATTCCGTTTATGGAAACTGCTTTGCCATAAATCATTTCGTTTAACGAGAAAATACAGCTATTATCCCTTATTACAAAACAAAAACCGTCTCTAACAAGTACGGAAACAGAAATAATGTTTTTAGATAAACTGGGTACATAGTAGCAGTTACTCAGCAATAACTCAAATCCACTCGGGAGCTGGATCACATATGTCCCCACTGAAACGGCAGCAACTTTAGCTCCATTCCCCACTCGTAGGTCCACATCACCCTTTGCGAGAGTTTTGATGTTTCTTAGACCCTGCAAATGATTACACAGATGAGAACCACAACCCGTATCTAATACCCAAGTTCCGAAACTTGCATGGTTAATCTCAATCATATGAATAAAAGAAGGAGAAGACATACCAACAGGAGTAACACGGCCTGCTTTGAT
>JAIUZE010048451.1:0-14157 GCA_022085475.1 Heliosperma pusillum
AATTGCCTAATTAATCAACTATTAACCCTAATATCACTGTTAATCCGTCTTTAGATTTTCTAATTTTTTATTTTTTTTAAACCTTTATTTTGGATATATTTCCGACATAATTAATCATTGTATTGTAGGATTTAATTGTCTCTCATATGTAATTAATCTAAATCCTATGTTGACATAATTGGATGCTAAAGTACATATTCAACTGACATAGTTTAATTCACATGCAAGGATTAAAACATGGATGTTGCATAGCATTCATATAACCGACAATATATCAAATACAGAAGAGTTTCCCTAATCATTAGTAGAGGCCGCTATCGTGGCGGGCGAGATTAGGTGTTCGATTAATGAGCTTCCTAATACGTACCCTGACCCCTTACTCCTGATCTTTGTGAAAATCCATGTTCATTGGCATCCACGAGAGTCATTCTAGACATAGAATGCTAAGGGTAACGAGTTCTTAGTTTTCATGTCATTGCTTTATGTCTTGACATGGCATATAGTATTCGAACGGTTCCAACTTCGCACAAACGTTTGTCGTGACTCCACAAATGTGTGTTTCCACGTTTGTCTATTCCAAGCGCGCTCGAGCGTGGTTTCTGCACTACAGCCTGACACGTGATCGCGGGTCCGTGTATCACAATTTGGCGACTCCACTTGGGAAAATACACTTACGTGTTACCCAGGGTGAGACTTGAACAAGGTTAGGGAATAGTATGTATGAGACCATTGTCGGTTTTCATTACTCGACCTTCCTAGGCCTAACCCAACCCTTTCGACCAATCGTCCTGTCTGGACGATCCAAATTCTTATTTGGGACTAAGGAAGGATAGCGATTGACGTCAACCATACAACGATGTGTACTCATGTTAGCACCAAGGGCTTTCACTACTCGAGGAAATGGACTAGGAACCGACCTTACTGATGTTTGGCGCGGACCTCTCCACAGACCCCGGGTTTGATTGCTTGGTTTGGCAACCCGCCCTTTAAGCCAAAACCCTCTTAAATGCACTCAGCATACCGTTATAATGGTTTTTTAAATGTGTATAACCTTTACATGATCACCATTTTGTAAATAAACCATGACGAGCATTTTTCAAGGTGGCCTAAAGTAGCGCAAAATGAGTCAAAACTCTGCCTAAGTGTCTAGTAAAAAAAAGAGATCATCTTCTCCACTTCGAGTCAACACTCCTACAACCAAACTACGGTTATCTAGGACAAACATTTCCAAAACAATCATTTTCAAAACTCACTTAACAGAGCGGCACACTCCCACTTCACAAAGTCGGGTCCTTTTGAGTAAGTGTGCTAGAATGGTTGATCGTGTTCTGATTCGTCGTCGGTCTCTTCCCTTAGCTTTCGAGATGTCAAGAGCTAGTCAAGCAAATATTCGTGCACCAAACCAGAATGGTAATGATCAAATCCTAGTTGCGCTCCTCCGTCTCCAAACAAGTCAAGATTAAGCCAATGCTCGCCTCAATGCCATTGAGGGTCGAATTGTTGCCGTAAAACTAGACTGCCTCTCGAAGATAATCCTGACCCTAGTGTGCACGATAACATTCCACTCATTGTGGGAAAACCAGCACCTCGAGGTAAGCTGGGGGCTCAACGCCTGCCACCTCGACCTCCTACATACATTGTAAGAAGAACGCTGGCTCTTTTGTCCCTCACCGTTGGTCATTTCAAACAATCTCCAACAATTTCAAGCAACGTCAAACAATCCCCAACAATTTCAAGCAACAACAAGCAATTTTTCAAGCAGTTTCAAGAAACCCCCAGCAGAGTTCTACTTAGAAGTTTAGTTATTAAAGTTTGTTGCTTGTGGGCCCAAATCCTTTTCAATATATATTTCCCAAGCAAGAGTCCACCTGAAGATAGACACAGACATATTCTCATGTACGCTCTATTCCTGCAAGAGTCAACCTAGGAGTAGTACCCTTCTCTACCCCTTTCTTCCACAACTGAATCTCAGGATCCTCTAATTGCTTGCTCCGAATGTCGTCATACAATCCCGGCTCGATCATCAAATCACTAGTAGCTTCTCCTTTTTGAATCACATGAATGCCTATTTTCGCTACCTCGTCCCTGAGTCGCATCAAGGACATCGCAGTGCACAAGAAATGCATACTCTTCCTGCTCAAAGCATCTGAAGCAACATTAGCCTTACCCTCATGATAGAAGATATCCATGGCGTAGTCGCCAATCAACTCCATCCACCGACGATGCCTCATGTCCAACTCCTTTTGGGTGTAGATATACTTCAAACTTTTGTGATCTGAAAACACCTTAAAAGTATCTCCATACAGATAGTGCCTCCAAGTCTTCAAACCAAACACCACAACACCCAAATCAAGTCATTAGTAGGGTAATTCTCTTCATAAGTCTTCATCTGCCTCGAAGCATAAGCTATTACCTTCCCATTTTTCATTAAAACACATCCTAATCCATACTTTGACGCATCGGTATATACCTCAAAATTATCACTCCCATCAGGTAAAGCTAAGATAGGAGCTGTGGTCAAACGCTCTTTTAAGGTTTGGAACGCCGTCTAACAGTTCTCATCCCAACGAAACCTCTTCTCCACCCTCATCAACGCCGTCATAGGTCTAGCAATATTTGAAAAGTCCTTCACGAACCTCCTGTAATATCCAGCTAAACCCAAGAAACTCCTCACCTCAGCTACATTCTTTGGTGCCTCCTAGTTAGACACCGCCTCTATCTTGATCGGATCAACTACTACCACTTCCTTTGAAATAATATGACCCAAGATCGCCACCGTCTCTAGCCAAAATTCACTTTCTGATAACTTAGCATAGAGCTAATTGTCCCTTAGATCTGTAAAAGACTCCTCAAGTGCTCTGCATGCTCCTCCTTAGTCTTAGAATAGACCAAGATATTGTCAATGAACACCACCGCAAACGTATCCAAGAACGGACTGAAAATCCGGTTCATTAGATCCATGAATACCGCTGGTGCATTAGGCAACCCAAACGGCATCACCACATACCCATAATGACCATACCATGAACGAAAAGCCGTCTTCGGAATGTCACTATGCTTTATCCTCAGCTGATGATAACCCGACCTCAAGTCAATCTTCGAGATTACCCTTGCTCCACTCAACTGATCGAACAAATCATCAATTCTAGGCAATGGATACCTATTCTTCACCGTCACATGGTTCAATTCACGGTAATCAATGCATAACCGTAAACTACTATCCTTCTTCTTCACAACTAACACCGGCGCATCCTACGGTGAAACACTTGGTCGAATGTACCCCTTATCTAGCGACTCATTCAACTTTTTCTTCAGCCCCTCAGGCTCCTTCGGTCCCATACGATACGGGGCCTTAGATATTGGTCCCCTACGCGGCTTCAACTGCAAGCTGAAATCAAAATCCCTCTTCGGAGGTAACCCTGGTATTTCATCCGGAAAGACATCCACGAACTCATTTACTACCTCAATCTGGTGTGCTGCTGGCTCCTCCATCATGGTATCTCTCACCTGGCAGAAAATCATCGGGTAGCCCATTCCCAGTTACAATTTCGGGGTAATTGCCATGATCAACTTTACCTTAGGCTTCACCATAAACCCATGGTTTGATACTCGAACTCTCTTAGAACCCCTTAAAGACACTTTCTTTTGATGAAAATCTATTTTGGCCTTATATTTGCCCAACCAATCCATCCCCATAATTATATCTAACCCATCTAAAGGAAATTCAAATAGGTTAACTAGAAAGTCTACCTCCCCCACATTCATTGATACTCCCTTAAACAGCTTAAAATAAGGTACAAACTCCCCGGACAGTATGAATACCTCATCCTTTACAGACTCACTATCCATAAGCCCCAACAACAAAGCATGACTCTTAGACACACATGAATAGGTCGCCCCCGAATCAAACAGAACAAAAGACGGAACATGATTAACGAGAAAAGTACCATTCTCAACTTGCGCATCATCCTCTAGCCCATCATGAACAACTTGCCACTGTTCTTCTGACCTAAACCATGCACTCTGCTAGCTAACGCCACAGTCCTCGATGCCAAACTCTAGTTCCCATTATTGTTTGGTCGCTGGTAATTCCCTCCATTGCGGTTATAGACACTGCTACTCACACTCTGGTTCCCCTGCCGGTTCCATGATGTCGTAGGTCGGTTACTTGCCATGCTCTGAGAATAACTCCGCTGCTATAAAGGATGATAACCTCCACCTCCACCCGAAGTCAGACACACGGAATTATTGTGGCCAAGGCCTACACAACTACGACACCTCATCTCAGACGTTTCACTAGCTGCACGTCCATCATTCCCTCCCTGCTGTTGTCCACTTATGTAGCCACCTCCAGAGCAGGATCTGGTCTGAGAAAATTTACCCCTCTTATAGGTAGAGTTACCTCCACCCTCACTCACCATCTTTCTCTTACTACCCATAGCCTCCTTAGCTTATTTCTGTAGATACCTCGAATCTACACCTTCCACCAACCGCCTAGTGATGATTGAGCCGCATGTTTGGTACGCGGAACGATTTGTGACAATTTGTAAGTTTATCGCCAAGTGATAGCTCAAATTCTTGTTTCTACCCCTTGGTCGTCATCTGCGTGCCAATACAGTCGTTTTAACAGTCATTAGAATTTATTTGGAGTTTGGGTCAAAAACCGCTTCATTTTATATAAACTGTGTTTTAAAACCGTGTCTGAACTCTCGAGAATATTCCAGATATTTTAATATTTCAACACTTATCTTTCTTTGTGAAATATAATCGTATTTTATTTAGAAAGAATTCGAAATGTACCGCAATTCCATAATAGAAACTCGGAAATCTTTCTTTCAAAGTAGGAAACTGCTCGAGCAATGACCTACATCGGGTGCTGCGCCTCTTCCCCAGCTCGTTTTGCCTGTTTCCAGAATATTCCAAAACTCTTCGGATGTTTCCCTATAAAAGAAGAGGTTCATGCTCACTTTCAAGCCACGCGAGTGTTCCGCCCCTTCTCTCCTTTCTTTACATTCTAGACCTTGCTCTAAGCTTTTTGAAATCTACGTGTTTGATCAATCGACCACGTAAGCTCAGATCCTTCTGGGTTCCCGTCACGTTTGCATTTGACCTACTTGCCAATTTGACCAACTCAACAATAATCAATCTTTTAATCAATCGATCCTCTAACGAGGGCACTTTCTTTACATTTGAGTTGATCTGTCGCTAAAACATAAATTTAGTTCATATCTTGATTCGTCAACATGTAAATATGAGGGTGTATATCCCGTCTTTTTTTATTGTATCGTTTATTTATATTTATTTCAACTAAGTAAGATTCATGTCGGAAGTATGTCAAATCTTTTCAAAACTTTTCTTAATTAGTCTTTTCTTTGTATAATAAGTCGTCTTTTCTCATAGATTTTCATATTTAGATGTTAATCCTTGACTTAGATCCCTAATAGTCAATATTGGTGGGTTTTAGTCTTGTAATTTAATCTATTAAATAACTTTCACTCGAGTCATAGATCATTAATAAACCGTAAATACACAAACGAACATTAACTAAGTTCAATTCTGGCTTCACACCCTGAAACCAACTCAGGGACCGAGGCACATAATGGTGCACCGCTTCCAGAGGACGCAGCCACTGCTGCGCCTGTTCCGAGCTAGTTTCTGTCCTTGAACTTTCTGATTCGCTTCGATGTAGCTTAATTGCCTAATTAATCAACTATTAACCCTAATATCACTGTTAATCCGTCTTTAGATTTTCTAATTTTTTATTTTTTTTAAACCTTTATTTTGGATATATTTCCGACATAATTAATCATTGTATTGTAGGATTTAATTGTCTCTCATATGTAATTAATCTAAATCCTATGTTGACATAATTGGATGCTAAAGTACATATTCAACTGACATAGTTTAATTCACATGCAAGGATTAAAACATGGATGTTGCATAGCATTCATATAACCGACAATATATCAAATACAGAAGAGTTTCCCTAATCATTAGTAGAGGCCGCTATCGTGGCGGGCGAGATTAGGTGTTCGATTAATGAGCTTCCTAATACGTACCCTGACCCCTTACTCCTGATCTTTGTGAAAATCCATGTTCATTGGCATCCACGAGAGTCATTCTAGACATAGAATGCTAAGGGTAACGAGTTCTTAGTTTTCATGTCATTGCTTTATGTCTTGACATGGCATATAGTATTCGAACGGTTCCAACTTCGCACAAACGTTTGTCGTGACTCCACAAATGTGTGTTTCCACGTTTGTCTATTCCAAGCGCGCTCGAGCGTGGTTTCTGCACTACAGCCTGACACGTGATCGCGGGTCCGTGTATCACAATTTGGCGACTCCACTTGGGAAAATACACTTACGTGTTACCCAGGGTGAGACTTGAACAAGGTTAGGGAATAGTATGTATGAGACCATTGTCGGTTTTCATTACTCGACCTTCCTAGGCCTAACCCAACCCTTTCGACCAATCGTCCTGTCTGGACGATCCAAATTCTTATTTGGGACTAAGGAAGGATAGCGATTGACGTCAACCATACAACGATGTGTACTCATGTTAGCACCAAGGGCTTTCACTACTCGAGGAAATGGACTAGGAACCGACCTTACTGATGTTTGGCGCGGACCTCTCCACAGACCCCGGGTTTGATTGCTTGGTTTGGCAACCCGCCCTTTAAGCCAAAACCCTCTTAAATGCACTCAGCATACCGTTATAATGGTTTTTTAAATGTGTATAACCTTTACATGATCACCATTTTGTAAATAAACCATGACGAGCATTTTTCAAGGTGGCCTAAAGTAGCGCAAAATGAGTCAAAACTCTGCCTAAGTGTCTAGTAAAAAAAAGAGATCATCTTCTCCACTTCGAGTCAACACTCCTACAACCAAACTACGGTTATCTAGGACAAACATTTCCAAAACAATCATTTTCAAAACTCACTTAACAGAGCGGCACACTCCCACTTCACAAAGTCGGGTCCTTTTGAGTAAGTGTGCTAGAATGGTTGATCGTGTTCTGATTCGTCGTCGGTCTCTTCCCTTAGCTTTCGAGATGTCAAGAGCTAGTCAAGCAAATATTCGTGCACCAAACCAGAATGGTAATGATCAAATCCTAGTTGCGCTCCTCCGTCTCCAAACAAGTCAAGATTAAGCCAATGCTCGCCTCAATGCCATTGAGGGTCGAATTGTTGCCGTA
The DNA here is from genome assembly GCA_022085475.1 of Heliosperma pusillum. Lineage (NCBI taxonomy): Eukaryota > Viridiplantae > Streptophyta > Magnoliopsida > Caryophyllales > Caryophyllaceae > Heliosperma > Heliosperma pusillum. The sequence goes on from JAIUZE010048451.1 coordinate 7,201, forward strand.
AAACTAGACTGCCTCTCGAAGATAATCCTGACCCTAGTGTGCACGATAACATTCCACTCATTGTGGGAAAACCAGCACCTCGAGGTAAGCTGGGGGCTCAACGCCTGCCACCTCGACCTCCTACATACATTGTAAGAAGAACGCTGGCTCTTTTGTCCCTCACCGTTGGTCATTTCAAACAATCTCCAACAATTTCAAGCAACGTCAAACAATCCCCAACAATTTCAAGCAACAACAAGCAATTTTTCAAGCAGTTTCAAGAAACCCCCAGCAGAGTTCTACTTAGAAGTTTAGTTATTAAAGTTTGTTGCTTGTGGGCCCAAATCCTTTTCAATATATATTTCCCAAGCAAGAGTCCACCTGAAGATAGTGCACTTGTGAAATCTCTTAGAAAAAGGATGGTTTTGTTGTAGGGATAGGCCACGGTTAGCACTTCCTCACACTTGGCTCACTTGTTTAGGAAAAGACCCTCAACAACCTGCACTAGGCTAGGCAATTCAGATAGTACCTTGCATCCTAGCACACAAGCTCAGATGACAAGGGGTGGTGTTAGGACTCAAGACACACAAGTAATGAGTTCTAATCCCTGCAGTCTTAGCTCACACACAAGCTCACTAAGGAATGCTACAATACTTAGCTTTTGCTGAAGGATTGTTTTGAACAAAGTTCAGAATTATATTAATCAAAGTCTGTCTCTTTAGGTTACAACTTGGGCCTTATATAGGCAAATGACAACAGATCCTGACCCTTGAAAAACAAGGACATCTAAGGGCTTAAAGCCTTACATCTTACTGATAAAAACAACTACAAAGTCAGCTAATGAGGACAACAAACAGACTGTAAAACAGAGAAAAGAAAGACTGCAAAAGTAGGTTTGTTTCTTTCCAGAAATGGTAAGTCTGCAAACTGTCTTGGGAAGTCTTTGCTTGGCTTGTTCTTGCTGTGTTTGGGGCTGACAAAGGCTTCATATACGACCTTCCTAACATACTAACTACACTTGAGGTTGATCACACACAAAAATAAGGAGCTTTGGACAGAAATATTGGCCTTGGTGCCAGCTGACTCCTCCATATGATCTTCACTCTTCTAGGCTGTTTTAGATGGACTTCTAGACTTTATTTGGAAAACTTGTCCTGGACTTTTATCTTGCTAAGGACCTCAACTTTAAGGGAAAAGAAGATGGAGCCCCTGGTTGGACTCGTACTGCATGATATTTGATTTATACTCTGGCTGGTCTTGACTGTTTTTCAGGAAACTGGACCCTGCTCTTGTGACCCTTCTTGTGGTTGTGCTTGCTTGACTTGTTGCTGCTTCTTGGCTGTAATGGGGGTGCTTGGGGAGTGTTATACCAGGTGCCTTTGGTGTGGGGCTCTTGCCTGTTTGGTTGGGGTTTGGTTGGGACCTTTTGGCTGTAATGGTGCAATCCTGGCTAGCTGAGTTCTTGGCTTGGTGATGATGGAGCTCTACTCCTGTTTCAAACTCTCCTTCTTGAAAAGGATTTGCCCTCAAATCCTCACTGTTCTCCTCATCAGACTCTCCATAGTATGGGCTTAGATCACCCACATTGAATGTTCCATGTACTCCATACTCTCCTGGGAGGTCAATCTTGTATGCATTGGACCCCAACTTCTCCATGACCTCAAAAGGACCCTCTGCTCTTGGACTTAGCTTGTTCTTTCTTTTGTCAGGAAACCTCTCCTTCCTTAGGTGCAACCATACTAGATCTCCTGCTTTGAACTCTTTGGATTTCTTTGGACCCTTTGCTATGGCTTTATACATCTCATTAGTCTTCTCAATTTGCTGTTTCACCTTAGCATGTATCTGCATCATCTGTTCTACCCTGTTCCTTGCATCATAGGGCACCACCTTCTTTGCCATTGGTACAAGTTCTGTTGGCATCAAGGGGTTAGTGCCATAAACAACTTCAAATGGACTTTTACCTTTACTGGTGGAGGGGGCTCTGTTGAAAGCAAATTCTGCCTGTGCCAGCTGCAAATCCCAATCCTTTAAAGACCTTGAAATGATACACCTCAGAATCCTGCCCAGAGTCTTGTTTGTTACCTCTGTCTGCCCATCAGTTTGGGGATGATGAGAGGTGCTGAACAGGAGCCTTGTCTTTAGAAGCTTCCAAAGTGTCCTCCAGAAGTGACTCATGAACTTAGTATCCCTGTCAGATACTATGGTTCTTGGTACTCCATGGAGCTTCACAATCTCCTTGAAATACAAGTCTGCAACTCCCATGGCATCTTAAGTTTTCTTGCAAGCAACAAAGTGTGCCATCTTACTAAATCTGTCCACAACCACCATGACTGAGTCCTTGCCCCTCTGAGTTCTAGGAAGAGCTACTATAACGTCCATACTAACATCCTCCCAAGGCTTGTCTGGGACTGGCAAGGGGGTGTATGCTCCAGCCTGAAAGAATGACTTGGACCTCTGGCAAGCACTACACCTTCTTATCACATCCTGAACATCTCCCAACATACTTGGCCAATAGAATTGTTCCTGCAGCATGTCATAGGTCTTCTGGATGCCAAAGTGGCCAGCTAGACCATTTGAGTGAACCTCTTTTACTAACAATCCCCTATAAGGACCCTTTGGTATACAGAGTTTGTTCCCTAGGAACAAGAATCCTTCCTGCTCTGAGTATCTACTCCCATTCTTAGTGGTGCCCTCTAGTCTTGCCACCCAGTCTTCTTTGAAATCAGGATCCTCCCTATAAAGCTCCTTCATGTGCTCAAACCCAAGCACTCTTTGCTCCATGTATGTCAGCATCATGGTTCTCCTTGACAAAGCCTCTGCCACTACATTGTTTTTCCCCTCAATGTACTTACTGGAGAATGAGAAGGACTGCAAATACTCCACCCACTTAGCATGCCTAGCATTCAACTTATGTTGCCCATTGATGTACTTGAGTGCCTGGTGGTCAGAGTGTAGTACAAAGGGTTTGGGCTTCAGATAGTGACCCCAATGGTTCAAGGCTCTGACTATGGCATAGAATTCTTTGTCATAGGTTGAGTAGTTGAGCTTAGCACCACTCAGCTTCTCACTAAAGTAGGCCACAGGTTTTTGCTCTTGCATTAGGACAGCACCAATGCCTATGCCACTAGCATCACATTCTACTTCAACTAGTTTGTTAAAATCAGGGAGAACAAGTATGGGAGACTCACACAAGAGGTCTTTGATGATATTGAAGGACCTCTCAGCCTTGTCATTCCACCTAAACTCTCCTTTCTTCATGGACTCAGTTAAGGGGGCCATGATGGAACTGAATCATTTGATGAACCTCCTGTAGAAGGAAGCCAGTCCATGGAAGCTCCTCACTTCAGTTATAGTTTTGGGGACCTGCCACTCCCTTATGGCCTTTACCTTGTCTTGATCAACAGCCACTCCTTCTTTGGAAATAATGAACCCCAAGAACTGAACCTCTTCCTGCATGAATGTGCACTTTTCCATCTTGCCAAACAACTTGTGTTTCCTCAGGACTTCAAATAACAATCTCAGGTGTTGGAGGTGTTCTTCTGTTGAGGGGCTGTAGACCAATATGTCATCAAAGTATACAACAATGAATTTCCCCAGATAGGGCCTTAAAACCTCAGTCATCAACCTCATAAAGGTACTTGGAGCATTAGATAAACCAAAGGGCATGACCAACCATTCATACAATCCATGCTTGGTCTTGAAGGCTGTCTTCCACTCATCCCCAGCCCTGATCCTTACTTGGTGATAGCCCTGCCTTAGGTCAATCTTGGAGAAGACCTGAGCCCCACTCAGCTCATCCAGGATATCATTCAACCTTGGTATAGGGAACCTGTATTGGATGGTAATGTTGTTGATGGCTCTACTGTCTATGCACATTCTCCAGGACCCATCCTTCTTGGGCACTAGCAAGGCAGGAACTGCACATGGGCTTAGGGACTCCCTTACAAAACCCTTGCTGAGTAAGTCACCAACCTGAGCTTGCAGCTCTTGCGTGGCCTTTGGATCACTTCTGTAAGCAGGTTTGTTGGGTAGCATTGCTCCAGGAATGAGATCAATATGATGCTCTATCCCTCTAAGAGGGGGTAGTCCACTAGGCAAATCAGCAGGGAACACATCCCCATAATCCTTCAATACTTGTTGAACCTCAGCTGGAATGTTTCCTTGGGGAAGTAGGACCTCTTTGGTTAGCAGGATGAACACAACTTCATCACCCATAAGCTCTTGAACCATCTCAGCTTCACTCAGTAGTAAGACTTCCTTGGAAATGTCATTGACAGGGGTAATGTTCCCTTTAACATTGGGGGGTAAGGGGGCTAGTATGATCTTCTTGTTACCAAACCTGAAAACATAGGTGTTGTCCCTGCCATGGTGTACAGAATCCCTATCAAACTCCCAGGGCCTGCCTAATAGAAGGTGACAAGCATCCATAGGTAGAACATCACACAAGACCTCATCAGTGTATCCCTTGCCAATAGAGAATGGCACAACACACTGCTTGTCAACTCTTACTTCCACTCCCTTGTTCAGCCATCTCAGTTTATAGGGGTGGGGGTGTTCTTGTGTGGTTAGGGACAGTTTCTCCACTAGAGTTGTGGATGCCACATTGGTACAGCTTCCCCCATCAATTATCATGTTGCAAACCCTTCCCCTTATAGTACATCTGGTCCTGAATATTTGCTGCCTCTGATCATCCTCTAATGGTTGAGGTTGGGTGTGCATAACCCTCCAGGTTACCAGACTCAAGCCTGCATCTGGTTCTATCATTTCCTCCCTAGGCTCTTCCTCATGTTCCTCCAAACTCTCCTCACATACAAGGATCTCATCCTCTCCCCATTCTACAACATCCATACTGCTCAAAGCCCTTTTAGAGGGGCATTCTTTAGCAAAATGCCCAAAGCCCTGACATTTAAAGCACTTCTTAAGGGATACTGTCTTTCTCAAGTCTGTCTCAGGGGCCTTGCCTTTGTCTGACACTGAGGGCTTGGCTGGAACTAAGGGTTCTCCTATTCTTACTCCAGTGAAGGGTTTGAAAGAAGGTCTAGTCTGTGGCTTGGGTGGGACTGATTTTCCCTTCCCTAGCTTTTCAATCCTTAAGGCTAGACTTACTGCCTCCTCAAAAGAGTAAAGGTGCTGCAACCTTACTCTGCTAGCTATCTTCTCATCAAGACCCTCTAAAAACCTAGCTATCTTCTGCTCAGGCTTTTCAGTAATCTCACATTGTAGTGTGAGTTGCTCAAAGTCCCTCAAATAGGACTCAACAGGTCTACCTTCTTGTTTTAGGTGGGTAAGTCTGATAAACATGTCTTGAGTGTAGTCTTTTGATACAAACTTAATCCTCATTTTCTTTTTTAGTTTATCCCAAGATTTAATAGGATCCTTACCCTCCCTAGTTCTTTGAGCTTTCATATTCTCATACCACAGGGAAGCATATCCTGTTAACTTCATGATGGCAACTTTAAAGGCTCTCCTATCAGTGTAACCCTTAAACTCAAAGACTCTTTCTACTGTCCTTAACCAGTCTAGGAAGTCATCAGGGTTCATACTACCTAGAAAGTCAGGGATTTCTACCTTTAAGTCTTTGCATGGTGCCTAGGAAGGCCCTGCTCTGAGTTCTCTGAATCTGAGGCCTCCTCTTGCTCCATATGTTGCCTCCTTCTTGCTGCAACAGGTGGCACAGGTGCTCCTCTACCTCGTCCTCTGCCTCCTCTTCCACCATTGTTGAGCTGGCCATCTAAGTACTCATTGAAGGATGCTGTGATCTCCATGACAGTTCTAGCAAGGCCAGTAACTGTAGTTTCAAGCCCTGCTAATCTCTCTTCACTCATGGTTGGTTTTTGTATTTTTGAATGTAGTTAGGTAAAATGAACTCACAAACCAAAGCTCTGATAACCAATTGAACTGAAAATTCTTAGAAAAAGGATGGTTTTGTTGTATGGATAGGCCACGGTTAGCACTTCTTCACACTTGGCTCACTTGTTTAGGAAAAGACCCTCAACAACCTGCACTAGGCTAGGCAATTCAGATAGTACCTTGCATCCTAGCACACAAGCACAGATGACAAGGGGTGGTGTTAGGACTCAAGACACACAAGTAATGAGTTCTAATCCCTGCAGTCTTAGCTCACACACAAGCTCACTAAGAAATGCTACAACACTGAGCTTTTGCTGAAGGATTGCTTTGAACAAAGTTCAGAATTATATTAATCAAAGTCTGCCTCTTTAGGTTACAACTTGGGCCTTATATAGGCAACTACAACAGATCCTGACCCTTGAAAAACAAGGACATCTAAGGGCTTAAAAGCCTTACATCTTACTGATAAAACAAACTACAAAGTCAGCCAATGAGGACAACAAAAACAGACTGCAAAACAGAGAAAAGAAAGGTTGCAAAAGTAGGTTTGTTTCTTTCCAGAAATGGTAAGTCTGCAAACTGTCTTGGGAAGTCTTTGCTTGGCTTGTTCTTGCTGTGTTTGGGGCTGACAAAGGCTTCATATACGACCTTCCTAACATACTAACTACACCTGAGGTTGATCATACACAAAAATAAGGAGCTTTGGACAGAAATATTGGCCTTGGTGCCAACTGACTCCTCCATATGACCTTCACTCTTCTAGGCTGTTTTAGATGGACTTCTAGACTTTATTTGGAAAACTTGTCCTGGACTTTTCTCTTGCTAAGGACCTCAACTTTAAGGGTAAAGAAGATGGAGCCCTTGGTTGGACTCGTACTGCATGATATTTGATTTATACTCTGGTTGGTCTTGGCTGTTTTTCTGGAAACTGGACCCTGCTCTTGTGACCCTTCTTGTGGTTGTGCTTGCTTGACTTGTTGCTGCTTCTTGACTGTAATGGGGGTGCTTGGGGAGTGTTATACCTGGTGCCTTTGGTGTGGGGCTCTTGTTTGTTTGGTTGGGGGTTGGTTGGGACCCTTTGGCTGTAATGGTGCAATCCTGGCTAGCTGAGTTCTTGGCTTGGTGATG
>JAIUZE010048452.1:0-19168 GCA_022085475.1 Heliosperma pusillum
AAACTCTCCTTTCTTCATGCACTCAGTCAAGGGGGTCATGATGGAACTGAATCCTTTGATGAATCTCCTGTAGAAGGATGCCAGTCCATGGAAGCTCCTCACTTCAGTTATAGTTTTGGGGACCTGCCACTCCCTTATGGCTTTTACCTTGTCTTGATCAACAGCCACTCCTTCTTTGGAAATAATGAACCCCAAGAACTGAACCTCTTCCTGCATGAATGTGCACTTTTCCATCTTGCCAAACAACTTGTGTTTCCTCAGGACTTCAAATAACAATCTCAGGTGTTGGAGGTGTTCTTCTGTTGAGGGGCTGTAGACCAATATGTCATCAAAGTATACAACAATGAATTGCCCCAGATAGGGCCTTAAAACCTCAGTCATCAACCTCATAAAGGTACTTGGAGCATTAGATAAACCAAAGGGCATGACCAACCATTCATACAATCCATGCTTGGTCTTGAAGGCTGTCTTCCACTCATCCCCAGCCCTGATCCTTACTTGGTGATAGCCCTGCCTTAGGTCAATCTTGGAGAAGACCTGAGCCCCACTCAGCTCATCCAGGATATCATTCAACCTTGGTATAGGGAACCTGTATTTGATGGTAATGTTGTTGATGGCTCTACTGTCTATGCACATTCTCCAGGACCCATCCTTCTTGGGCACTAGCAAGGCAGGAACTGCACATGGGCTTAGGGACTCCCTTACAAAACCCTTGCTGAGTAAGTCACCAACCTGAGCTTGCAGCTCTTGCGTGGCCTTTGGATCACTTCTGTAAGCAGGTTTGTTGGGTAGCATTGCTCCAGGAATGAGATCAATATGATGCTCTATCCCTCTAAGAGGGGGTAGTCCACTAGGCAAATCAGCAGGGAACACATCCCCATAATCCTTCAATACTTGTTGAACCTCAGCTGGAATGTTTCCTTGGGGAAGTAGGACCTCTTTGGTTAGCAGGATGAACACAACTTCATCACCCATAAGCTCTTGAACCATCTCAGCTTCACTCAGTAGTAAGACTTCCTTGGAAATGTCATTGACAGGGGTAATGTTCCCTTTAACATTGGGGGGTAAGGGGGCTAGTATGATCTTCTTGTTACCAAACCTGAAAACATAGGTGTTGTCCCTGCCATGGTGTACAGAATCCCTATCAAACTCCCAGGGCCTGCCTAATAGAAGGTGACAAGCATCCATAGGTAGAACATCACACAAGACCTCATCAGTGTATCCCTTGCCAATAGAGAATGGCACAACACACTGCTTGTCAACTCTTACTTCCACTCCCTTGTTCAGCCATCTCAGTTTATAGGGGTGGGGGTGTTCTTGTGTAGTTAGGGACAGTTTCTCCACTAGAGTTGTGGATGCCACATTGGTACAGCTTCCCCCATCAATTATCATGTTGCAAACCCTTCCCCTTATAGTACATCTGGTCCTGAATATTTGCTGCCTCTGATCATCCTCTAATGGTTGAGGTTGGGTGTGCATAACCTTCCAGGTTACCAGACTCAAGCCTGCATCTGGTTCTATCATTTCCTCTCTAGGCTCTTCCTCATGTTCCTCCAAACTCTCCTCACATACAAGGATCTCATCTTCACCCCATTCCACAACATCCATACTGCTCAAAGCCCTTTTAGAGGGGCATTCTTTAGCAAAATGCCCAAAGCCCTGACATTTAAAGCACTTCTTAAGGGATACTGTCTTTCGCAAGTCTGTCTCAGGGGCCTTGCCTTTGTCTGACACTGAGGGCTTGGCTGGGACTAAGGGTTCTCCTATTCTTACTCCAGTGAAGGGTTTGAAAGAAGGTCTAGTCTGTGGCTTGGGTGGGACTGATTTTCCCTTTCCTAGCTTTTCAATCCTTAAGGCTAGACTCACTGCTTCCTCAAAAGAGTAAAGGTGCTGCAACCTTACTCTGCTGGCTATCTTCTCATCAAGACCCTCTAAAAACCTAGCTATCTTCTGCTCAGGCTTTTCAGTAATCTCACATTGTAGTGTGAGTTGCTCAACGTCCCTCAAATAGGACTCAACAGGTCTACCTTCTTGTTTCAGGTGGGTAAGTCTGATAAACATGTCTTGAGTGTAGTCTTTTGATACAAACTTAATCCTCATTTTCTTTTTCAGTTTATCCCAAGATTTAATAGGATCCTTACCCTCCCTAGTTCTTTGAGCTTTCATATTCTCATACCACAGGGAAGCATATCCTGTTAACTTCATGATGGCAACTTTAAAGGCTCTCCTATCAGTGTAACCCTTAAACTCAAAGACTCTTTCTACTGTCCTTAACCAGTCTAGGAAGTCATCAGGGTTCATACTACCTAGAAAGTCAGGGATTTCTACCTTTAAGTCTTTGGCATGGTGCCTAGGAAGGGCCTGCTCTGAGTTATCTGAATCTGAAGCCTCCTCCTGCTCCATATGTTGCCTTCTTCTTGCTGCAACAGGTGGCACAGGTGCTCCTCTACCTCGTCCTCTGCCTCCTCTTCCACCATTGTTGAGCTGGCCATCTAAGTACTCATTGAAGGATGCTGTAATCTCCATGACAGTTCTAGCAAGGCCAGTAACTGTATTTTCAAGCCCTGCTAATCTCTCTTCACTCATGGTTGGTTTTTGTATTTTTGAATGTAGTTAGGTAAATGAACTCACAAACCAAAGCTCTGATAACCAATTGAACTGAAACTTCTTAGAAAAGGATGGTTTGTTGTATGAATAGGCCACGGTTAGCACTCCCTCACACTTGACTCACTTGTTTAGAAAAAGACCCCAACAACCTGCACTAGGCTAGGCAATTCAGATAGTACCTTGCATCCTAGCACACAAGCACAGATGACAAGGGGTGGTGTTAGGACTCAAGACACACAAGTAATGAGTTCTAATCCCTGCAGTCTTAGTTCACACACAAGCTCACTAAGGAATGCTACAATACTTAGCTTTTGCTGAAGGATTGTTTTGAACAAAGTTCAGAATTATATTAATCAAAGTCTGTCTCTTTAGGTTACAACTTGGGCCTTATATAGGCAAATGACAACAGATCCTGACCCTTGAAAAACAAGGACATCTAAGGGCTTAAAGCCTTACATCTTACTGATAAAAACAACTACAAAGTCAGCTAATGAGGACAACAAACAGACTGTAAAACAGAGAAAAGAAAGACTGCAAAAGTAGGTTTGTTTCTTTCCAGAAATGGTAAGTCTGCAAACTGTCTTGGGGAGTCTTTGCTTGGCTTGTTCTTGCTGTGTTTGGGGCTGACAAAGGCTTCATATACGACCTTCCTAACATACTAACTACACTTGAGGTTGATCACACACAAAAATAAGGAGCTTTGGACAGAAATATTGGCCTTGGTGCCAGCTGACTCCTCCATATGATCTTCACTCTTCTAGGCTGTTTTAGATGGACTTCTAGACTTTATTTGGAAAACTTGTCCTGGACTTTTCTCTTGCTAAGGACCTCAATTTTAAGGGAAAAGAAGATGGAGCCCCTGGTTGGACTCGTACTGCATGATATTTGATTTATACTCTGGCTGGTCTTGACTGTTTTTCAGGAAACTGGACCCTGCTCTTGTGACCCTTCTTGTGGTTGTGCTTGCTTGACTTGTTGCTGCTTCTTGACTGTAATAGGGGTGCTTGGGGAGTGTTATGCCTGGTGCCTTTGGTGTGGGGCTCTTGCCTGTTTGGTTGGGGCTTGGTTGGGACCTTTTGGCTGTAATGGTGCAATCCTGGCTAGCTGAGTTCTTGGCTTGGTGATGATGGAGCTCTACTCCTGTTTCACTACTGCTCATCATTATTCTGGTCCAAGTTCAGGTTTCGTTACCTCGGTAACCTTAGGGGGGTTACCTAAGCTATACACCTTTTGTAAATTGCATTTCTCTCCTGTAAGCAGGTTTTCCATCTCAACTCTAACCGGTACGCCTTCTAAAATTCCCAAATGGTGTTTAATAGAACGGTCGGCCATTTGTAAGGTCATGGTTGTTATATTAAGTTGACCCATATTTAGGTTTTTACATATAGAAAATGGCATTATACTAACACTAGCCCCTAAATCACAAAGGGCTTTATCAATAGCTAAACAACCTATGTTAAAAGGAATAGAAAAACTCCCTGGATCCTTTAGCTTCGGTGGTGGTCGGGATTGTAACACAGCACTGCATTCCTCAGTAAATACAACCGTCTCCACTTCATTAAAGGACCGCTTCCTTCTCAATATGTCCTTCAGAAATTTAGCATAAGCTGGTACTTGAGTGATCAACTCAGTAAACGGTACACTCACTTGCAAATTATTGACTACTTCCATAAACCTTCCAAACTGTTTATCGAGCTTGGATTTATGTTGGCGGTGAGTAAAAGGAAGTGTAATTGTGATTGGCTCGGCTTCTTTTGCTTTTGTATGTGAAGTAGAGGACTTATCAGTCTTATCAGGGGTTGCTCGATGGAGCAAGGGAGTTGCTCGATCGAGTTTGTCAAAACAGGAACTTTCAGGAACTCCTCGAGCAGGTTTTTCGGATTTTTCCGCTGTTGCTCGATCGAGCAAAGGGGTGTTGCTTGATCGAGCAACCTCTTTTTCAGCCACTTTTTCGTTGTTTTTTGAATCTTGACGAGCAACTTCTGTACTTTCATCGTTATCATCCCCATTCATTTCTGGGCCTTTGTAATAGGTCCCACTCCTCAAGATAATAGCATTGGCTTGTTCATGTGGAGGGTGTCCTTAAGGAGGAAGATTACCTGGTTGTTTGTGTGGATTTTGAATTGCCAATTGGGCAATTTGAGTATCCACTATCTTGTTATGTGCGAGCAGTTGTGAGATCTGAGCATCTTGCTTTTGTTGTATCATGAGACTTTGCTGCAACATGGCTTTCAATTCCGCCATATCATTACTTGGAGGTGGTGGAGGTGGAACTTGTTGAAATTTTTGGCCTCCATGATTTGAACGGTTATAGTTACCTTGAATTGCGATTTTGAGGAATCACATAAGAGGAACCTTGTTGCTGAGGTGGTGGCAGGGTAGGATTAAGAACATTCTGACTTCGGTAGGAGAAATTTGGATGCTCTCTTGTCCTTTCATTATAAAAGTTAGAGTACGGTGTACCTTGCTTAAATGATTGAAAGGCAAGCACTTGTTCAACCGTACTCATACACTCTATTGCATTATGCCCCATAGTACCACATCTTTCACATGTTGGCTCTTGTTGAACCATGACATGAACCGTTTGTTTATTTTCCAAAGATTTTGAAGTTTGTAATTCGGCAATTTTAGCGGCTAATGCCTCCAACTGAGCTGCAACAGCATTGTCCGAACCTTCTTGCCTCGCATTACCCCTGGGATTTCCATACTCAGTACTGTGAGTAGCTATCTCATCAATCAACTTCCAAGCATTAGCATCGGTAGTGTTATTTTGGAATCTTCCATTGGCAGGACAATCTAGCAATGCTCTCTGATCATCATATAACCCGTTGTAAAACTGGTTGCATAGGAACCAAGTATCAAAACCATGATGTGGAACAGATTTGACAAGCTTTTTGAAGCGAACTCATGCCTCATTAAAGTTCTCAGTGTGACTTTGTTTGAAACTTGTGATTTGACTTCAGATGGCGTTGGTTTTCTGTGGCGGAAAGTATCTTTTGTAGAATGCAAGAGCCAGAGAATTCCAATCAGTGATGCCAAGTGCATCCACATCTAACTCACTCAACCAATCTTCTGCCCTGTCTCGTAGTGAAAAGAAAAACAACACCAACTTGATCTGATCTTGCGTTACCCCACCCGTTAAAGGAATAGAGCAACAATAATTGGTGAATTTCTCCATATGCTTAGCAGGATCCTCAGTGGGGCTTCCTCCAAACATGTTTCGCTCTACCAAAGAGATATAAGATGGACGAATCTCAAAGATGCCATTACCCGTAGTAGGGAGTTTGAATCCCTTGGGAATAGATGCAACTGTAGGAAATTCGCTAAGCTTTCCAACGCCACCAAAAATGCATGATTTGACCAAGTAACGATGAAATGGCAGCCTATTGAAATTCGGTGCGCATTGCAGGAAATTCGCGAGACATTTAGTCGATCGACTAGCTGAAGTTGTCGATCGACCTCTTCAAGAATTTAGTCGATCGACAGAGCTCATTAGTCGATCGACTAAAATCATCACGACATCCTTTTTAGTCGATCGACTAGACCATTAGTTCGATCGACTAATTCTAGTAATCAGACGGTTATTTCGTGGCTCTGGTCCATTAGTTACTTAATTATTCTAGGTTATGGATTTAGTATTTAAGCCTTATAAGACAGAAAAATTAGGTTATCTTTTACACGGTTAAACATTCTTCCTTTCTTTTACCAACTTTGGATCTGAGATTGGTGAATTAATCTTTCTTCCTTTCCTTTGGTATTAATACTTGTTCTCATCTTTCTAATTCCTTTTTCTTTACTTTCCTTCCTTTATTATTTGCTCTTGTTCTTGTTCTTTCTTCTTTTCTTGTTAGATTAAATTGTTAATCGTAATTCATCCTCTTTTATCATGTTTAATTAAATCCTATTTCTTACAGTTAATTTTATTAGATCTAATATGAGTAGCTAATTCTTCTTTGCTAGGATTTAGGGGAATTGCGGTTATGCGATTATATATTATTAGATTATTATCTAAATCATAGTTATTGATTTGTGTTGTTAATCGTTGCATTAATTTTTAGTAAGTTGCTTAAATGCATGTGACTGATTTACTAGTTTGTTAAACCTTGACCTAGATCGTAAGATATGAAAAAGGTAGAGACTTGCAGCGAACAATAGAATTCCCTAATTAGAGCGAAAGCAAAATAAGTAATTCTAGGGTGAATAGTAGACCGAAAGGAACTATTCCTTAACCTTCAGACCATGTTTATATTAATCTTTTAATTCTTTCAGTGGCCATCGTTGACCGTGGTAATCCGATATCCTAGTTGTTTCTCTTATTATATTTTAATCCACTTTTTTCCTTTATTTCTCTTTCCTTCACCACTTTTAGTTTAGAAAACAAACAATAAAAGAGGATGAATTACGATTAACAATTTAATCTAACAAGCAAAGAAGAAAAAACAAGAACAAATGATAAAGGAAGGAAAATAAAGAAAAAGGAATTAGAAAGAAGAGAACAAGTTATAATACCAAAGGAAAGGAAGAAAGATTAATTCACCAATCTCAGATCCAAAGTTGCTAAAAGAAACGTAGAATGTTTAACCGTGTAAAAGATAACCTAATTATTTTGTCTTATAAGGCTTAAATTGTGACACCCTCAAATTTGCGGAAAGAAAAAAATAATTTAAATACGTAAAAGATACGAATACATAACGAAGGTGTCATAAATAAAAAGGGTCATTACAGAACGGAAATAATATTCTACAAAAGAAATATACAAGACGGGAGACCTATCTCCCGTATAAAAACGGAAATAGAAAGAGTGTATAATATTATACACCCCTAAGAACCGAGTATAGGTCCAAGGTAATACTTCGCTCGCTAGCTCGTCAATGTACCCCAAATATGCATTCACCACCTGTTCGACCGCATTAAATATAAACACGGAAGCCACAGTCAGTGGGGAGTAACTCCGAGTTCTCCCAGCCACGAAATGTCGAGTTTAATTAAACATTAATAACATAAAAGTAATGTATATGGAAAATACAAAACTTAACATAAATGATATGCTTTTCATGTTATGAAACAATTAACTAACATATAACCTATCATGTGAAAGCTATCATGTGAATCTGATAATAAACTATAACAAGAGGTAGGGAAGCTGGTATGCTAGCTCAGAGGGTACCCTGTAACATGGCCATGATACACTCAAACCCTAATCAACACGTAATCATGTGAATCAGTTAACAATCAGTAATCCAAACTCTATCAACCTTAGCCGGCTTGCATCTCACCTTCTAAAGCTCATAGAATCATCAAACATGAAAGGCCAATACTTCTACAAACAGACATAAGTTCTTAGCACCGTCAATAGTCGACTGTAACTCGAGTCTATACCACGAGGTAGGATATACTTAAATATTTAGGCTCAGCGGTCACTCCGGTAACATGGCCCAAATACCAAGCACACATCTAGGCTAAGCGGTTACACTAATAACATGGCCCAGATCCAAAGCACATATCTTAGCTCAGAGGTTCCTCTCAGAAACATGTCCAAGATACGACTCAACCCTAAACCTAGACTGCGCATACCCAGAGAAATGCGGAAAAACATCGCATCCAAGACCCATGATACAATCACATGAGTACACCCTAAGAAGATCCATCAAAGGGGTTGGCTAGTACTTAAACTGGCTCCATTTTCCCAAAGTGGAAACAATGGCAGCCATACCCCGACTTGGATATAAACCCACCAAGCCGGGACACAGAAGCTATCAAGCGACAAACTCCATATGCTCGTTAAAGATAATACGGGCCTATCAATGTCATGGTCCAAGATACTCATTTAGAATTAGAATGGTCAAGACGACATATACTCATAATTCTCTATGGGTACTTAGTCAACACGACACCAACCATATAATCAAACAGTCACGGGAAAAACTTCCTATCATGTGACTAACTGCATATAAATCATATTCAAATATCATATCGCCTCATATCTACTAAGGCTCATTCATTCATTCATTAAATAAAACCTTACCTGAAGACAAATCCCCGA
Organism: Heliosperma pusillum; assembly: GCA_022085475.1. Lineage (NCBI taxonomy): Eukaryota > Viridiplantae > Streptophyta > Magnoliopsida > Caryophyllales > Caryophyllaceae > Heliosperma > Heliosperma pusillum. Next base: position 8,651 of record JAIUZE010048452.1, read on the forward strand.
CCCGAGTCCCGCGACGGGGCATCAGTCAAAACGGGGCTGACTAGATCTTAGTTTGACCAAACCCGTTTGGTCAAACCGGCTAGAAACAGAGTCTTAGCCATCGAGGCTTGAACATAAGAATCATCATATTCAATTCATGTTATTTCATTCTATTTCTAACATGTGAATTATTAAATCATACCACCACCCGCTTGACTTAAAGGATATCAATTAAAACTACCATCTCGTATTATAATTTCTAACATGTGAGAAATAATAATTTAATGAAAAACCTTTTAATTAAATATTTTACTTATTAATATTTCTCACTTGCTAATTATTACAAAACGCGATAAAATAACAATAACTCAAAAACCGTCACAAGTCTAAGGAAGGGGACCCACAAGCTGATTTGGGCCGACTTGACACGGGCCTGGACTGGGCCCCACGGCTGGTTTGGGCCTGTTTGGGCTGTTTTAAAGACTTTACTAAAACCGTTTCCTAATATTTCCCGCATGCTTTAACATAATTAAAACCCGTCAAAACAATAACCAAACAACCAAACATCGACACAACCCAAAGACCAAAACCCGGACCAATCCAGACCGGACCAGGACCGGCCTGAACCGGGCCTGAACCGGCCGGTTTGGGCTGGTTTTTCCGGCCAAATTCCCCGGTTCAAACAACCTCCATTCCAAATTATTTATAACATGTTTTTAATTAACAACATCCATTTTTAACATCCAATTCAACCATCATGCATATTAAAATCATGATTATGAAGAAATCATAAAAATATGTCAAGGACACCAACATGTTTATAAATTCATACAAAATGATAAAAATGATTACTTATCATGTTACTAATTAAAAACCGTAAATCATAAACAACAACTAAAGATATGTAACATTTTTCGTCGAGTAACTCGGAATCGTTACCTTAGCTAGCTAAAATCAAGTAGCACCAAAATAATAAGAACTAGGAAAAGAAGAAACCCGTCTTCTAGTCTTCTCCCAAAATATACGAGTCACCAAACTCGTCTTCAAAATCTTCCCCTATAAGAAATGACAAGAAAACATTATTAGAACTTAAAACTTGATTTTCCATAATTAAAGTGTTGAAAACGATTTTGTCGGAATTTAAAATAAAACGTACTTGAAGATGGAGAGCGAAGAGGAGATTCTAGAAATATAAGTTAGGACGGATTTGAATAGAAATGAAGGTTTTATGAGGATTTTGCTCAAGAACGACGAAGAACGAATGAAGAACGACGAAGAACGTTCAAGAACGATGAAGAACGATTAATTTGATCTTAAGTTGATTTGTTGGAAAATGAAAAGTTGTTAGTGAGTAATGAAAAGAAAGAAAATATCAAGATTTAAGAGAGGAGAAAGAGACGTGAGAAAAGAAGAGAAATCGGGTCTGTTTTTAAGCGATTGCGGAATTTAAGTTGACAGACCGATAAAGTTACAAATATCTTAGATATCTTTATTAGTTTAATCATATTAATTAAAAGATCTAATATGAGTGGAAAATAGGTGACATGGGGCGTGTGAAATGGGTAGGAATCGGGTCTGATTTTGAGCGATTTGCGTAATTTAAACGGACGGATCGATAAAGCTACAAATATCTTAGATATTTGTATTAGTTTAATCGAAAAAATTAAAATATCTCAAGTGAGTGGAAAACGATGACATGGGCGTGTGACTCATGCCAAAGTCGAGTTTCGGGTTTGTTTCGGGATTTACGAGGAGTCGGGAATAGTTAAATGATTCCCGGGTTTAAACCGTAAACCTTATTATAAATTCCGAATAAATTCAAAATAATTTTATTAAATTATCATAAATTCTAATAAATCTAAATAAAAATAAATCAAAAATATTATTTTTTTAAATAAAATTTCGGTCTTCAAACTTATAAGGCGAGTCGGGAAAAAAGTCAACGGAAGTCAAAGTCGACTTAAAAGTCGAGAAAAGTCAAAGATGACTTAAAAGTCAAGAAAAGTTTATGACGACTTAAAAGTCAAGAAAAGTCAATGACGACTTTAAAAAGTCAAGAAAAGTCAAAGACGACTTAAAAGTCAAGAAAAGTCAAAGATGACTAAAAACGGTCTTTTCATGAAATCTCTCAGAATTTCCAAATACGAACGCGGAATTTCAAAATAAGACTCGGAACAAAAATTCCTATTTTAAAAACTTAAGTTCTACTGAAAAATGTTAGTAAATATTTTTACTAGAAAAATCGGGTACTTTTCGGGTTGTTACACATATAATCTTTGAAGGCACGGATATGATTCAAAGAGTTTTCATGGCCCTTGAATTTTGGGATGTCAGTCATGTTGAAATTGGTTGGCAATTGGGCATTTACCGCTTCATATTTGCGATTATTCTTCCCGTAGATGTCATCTCCCTTGAGGTACATTAGTTGCTCCTCCAAGTATTGGAGTCGCTTTTCAGTTTCAGTAAGAACTGGTGGATGATCGACTTCTGGTTGTCCAACAATGGGTGGAATGTTATCATGTATATTAGGGTCAGGAATGTTTGCAGGAGGAAGCTTGGCTTCTATGGCAACAATTCGTTCTTCAATGGCATTGAGCCGAGCATAAGCTTTGTCTTGACTTGTTTGGAGACGGATGAGCGCGGTTAGGACTAGATCATTACCATTCTGGTTTTGCTCGGGTTAATGAACACTTTCTTCACTAGTTCCCGTTATCTTGGAAACTTATGTAAGAGACTAAAGACGGATCAAAAAGCGATCGACCATTCTAGCACACTTACTCAAAAGGACTCGACTTGTGAAGTGAGAGTCCTTTCCCCCAAAGGTTTCCTGCTAAAGTAGAAAGATTTCCACGCTTCTATTACGGAATTATGGTTAATCTATAATTCTCTTTTAAAAGATAATACGAGATAATTTTATTAAAAAGATAAAATTTGAAATATATAATATAATAATCAGAGTATTCCGCGCGTTACGGCTCGAAGTTTTAAAACGGTTTATAGAAAATGAAGCGGTTTTCGACCCAGACTCCAAATGAACTCTAATGAATGTCAAAAAGACCCTACCGGTGCGTAGATGACGACCAAGAGGTAGACACAAGTATTTGAGTTATCACTTGGCGATAAACTTACGAACTGTTATAAATCGTTTCGCGTACCAAACATGCGGCCCAATCATCATTGGGTGGTTGGCGGAAGGTGTAGAACTGAGATATCTATAATATCCCAACCCAAATAAAGTAGCAAAGTAATACATAGAACAACCAGCTGCAACTGTCCCGACAAGGTAGGCATTTTTGGAATGTAGCTAATATTTAGGCAGACGAAACACTGACTACAAAGGTTCAGACGGGCTAAAAAAACAGTATAAATAATTTAATTAAATCTATAAGGTGAAAGAGCAAGCCGTTTTAGCTATGTGAGGCTCATAAACAAATAACCAAATGCCTTTCCTCATGTATCACCACCACAAACCCAATGCGTATAGGTACTAGGGGACAAATTTCAAACTTATGCTTGTTGATTGTATGTGTTCCATAAGGAGACTTGTAATACTCCGTATTTCTGAGTACTTGGCACTTTGTCGAGTAAAGCTTACTCGACTGAGTAGATTGTGTACTCGGCCGAGTAGATTGTACTCGACCGAGTTAGTTGGTTTGTCGTTTGAGCAGTATTCTGTTCGTAGGGTACTCGGCCGCGTGTGGTATGCACTCGACCGAGTAAGTCGTACGCAACCGAGTATATGTTGTACTCGATCGAGTCCACCGGTCTGAGGATATTACGTTGACGGTCTGATTAAGGGTTTTAAGAAGAGATTAAACATAATTTTTCAGTTACGTTATTAACACAAAACCTCTCTCAAATCTCTCAAGAACATCCTTAATCATCCTGTGCCGGATTATATCTTTTATTGCCGTGTTGATTGCGTCGGTAAGTAATTTTTCTATGTGATTTCGTTTGAATATTTGAAACCCTAATTGAATTGGGGAAAAAGAGAATATGATTAGTATTGATTGTATGATTATTGTATTATTAGAAGGGGACTTCACAGAAGAAGAATTTTGATACTTGCTTGTCTTGTGGAATTTGCAAATAAGGTAGGGTTTTCCTACTCAGTGTTGTTTATGCTAATTGATGTGAAAAGATGTGTTGTTTATGATTATTTGATTGATTGATGATGATGATGGAGTTCGGGATTTGAGTTTGGGTTGTTACTATGGTTACTTTGGTCACTAAGTTTGTCTTGGACGAAAGCCCCCAGTTTTGGATTTCGTTTGTTTTGGGTGAGAGCCCTCAGTTTGATGTTAGTGCCTCTGCTGTTGGGTATTTTCCGTTCCTGCAGGTTAGTATAAAGAACAAATTTGGTAGACGATGGTTTCTGCCGTCATGATGCCGAAAATCACATAGAAATCACATAATACAAATAACGTAATTTACATGTAGCATATTGGTGGCCTAAACTGGCGCAAAAACGGGCTACCCCCTTAAAAAAGAATTTTATAGGAAATGTATAAGAATTGAAATGACGAGACATGTGTAAGTGTTTGAAATGACCAAACATGTGTAAGTGTTTGAAATGACTAGAGGAGTGAAATGAATCCCCTAAAAAGATGAAAGAAAATGAATAAGCATGCTCATTTGGCGGCCATGTCGTCTTCAGTCTTGAAAAGGAAACCCGACAAGGATTAGGAAATCCAAGATAAATTTAGTTAAAATACTGACGAGTTTTTTCACTATTATTCTTATCGAATTTCAAATGCAAACGCAGATGTCCTTCTATTTACATTTAAAATACTAACGGGTTGAATCCTTTGAAGGAATGCCTACGTATTCATTGAAAAATGAAATCAAACCCTGTGCGTAGTTCAAAAATGTAAAATGAATAATTGTTCGTTGCAAGAGCTTGTAATCAACTTATAAAAAGGTAGTATAATTCAATTTATTTGATGACATGAGGATATCTAAATGTCAAAAAACTAGAGCATGGCGTCATTAGTTTTGTTTGGCCAGGGGCCTGTTTTATTTGTGTCGCACGAGCGGCACGTGGGTTATGCGAGGCGCGTTTTTTTTACTAAGAATTTGAATGAGTTTTGCCCTATTTACAGTAACAAGCTCGGCGAATTACGCAAAACTAATACTATAGAAACAAAATATTTTTTTGACCGTTTAAGCTTAGTGTACATCCATCGAATTCTTAAATGCTAAGCAAGGGTGAAAAAATGGAATGGAGTGGATTGTTCTAATGGTGTTAGAAGACACTAAAGATCTGTGTATCTCTCTCACTCACCTAAATGAATGAAATGATCATCCCAAAGGGCATAGAGACATGGTAACTGCGAATTGATTCGTCTGAATTATGACTATTTGAGTGATTTTGTTTTGTTTGTAATTTTTGACTGGAGAGATTTCTTTGATTTTTGACATTTTGAATTTGTATTGATTGAGTGGATTTTTTTGTCTTGTCTCGTGAATTTATGGAAATATTTGAGATTTTTGATTTGAAGTCGTTGGACTGTTTTTGATTTGATAGTCGTTGAATTGTTTTTGATTTAATTTGGTAGTTTTCGGCACGATTGCACTAAAAATATGATTTGACCCTCGGGTGAGCTAGTTTTCTAGCACCCATGGTAAGGGTATTGAATTGTTTGGCATAGTATGCAATTTATCTTTATCTGGTAGTCATATGAAATATAGGAATTGACGAATCGGGTAGAAAAATAGAGTCTCCACACCTAGAGGTCACCTAGAGATACGACGACCAAGAAATTTTCACACCACAAGATATGGAAAAGGTGGTAAATACATGCCCTCGTTAAGGCTTATTCTAAGGGGTTGAGTGATCTGCACTAAAGAGATGCGACCTAAAGTATTTTGAGTCTATTGTACTACTTAAGGGTAAAGAGTAGAACAAGTGACTAATAAAAAGCACATGTGCTCTTTTTCTTTTCTGGTTTTGGCAACTCAAAGAGGACTAGGATGATTCTATTTATTAACAAATGCTAATATACTGAAGACATATAGCTCTTTCAGATGCCGTCCTCAATTCTAGTTCCTAGCACAATTACGTCTTTGAAAGACTTTTTGTTCTGGTATCTCAAGTGGTTTGCATAAACGGGTCTCAAATTGTCTACGAACGTTTCCACAAGAGTGGCTTCATCTGGACGTTAAAAACGTTGTGTGCTAGTCTTCCTCCACCTAATTAGGAATTCGGTGAAACCTTCTTTCTCATTTTGGGTAAAAACCTCTAGAGTACGCATATTGACTTGAATCTCCGTATTGTCTGCGTATTGTTTGGCAAACTCGATTGCAGCATCATCCCAAGTTGTAATTTTCTTGTGTTATATAGAAAAGAACCACTGCTTAGGAATGGTGTCGAGAGGTGAAGGAAAGATTCTTAGGAACATCTCGGGTTCGATGCCTTTGATAGACATATAATCTTTGAAGGCACGGATATGATTCAAAGAGTTTTCATGGCCCTTGAATTTTGGGATGTCAGTCATGTTGAAATTGGTTGGGAATTGGGCATTTACCGCTTCATATTTGCGATTATTCTTCCCGTAGATGTCATCTCCCTTGAGGTACATTAGTTGCTCCTCCAAGTATTGGAGTCGCTTTTCAGTTTCAGTAAGAACTGGTGGGTGATCGACTTCTGGTTGTCCAACAATGGGTGGAATGTTATCATGTATATTAGGGTCAGGAATGTTTGCAGGAGGAAGCTTGGCTTCTATGGCAACAATTCGTTCTTCAATGGCATTGAGGCGAGCATAAGCTTTGTCTTGACTTGTTTGGAGACGGATGAGCGCGGTTAGGACTAGATCATTACCATTCTGGTTTTCCTCGGGTTAATGAACACTTTCTTGACTAGTTCCCGGCATCTTGGAAACGTATGTAAGAGACTGAAGATGGATCAAAAAACGATCGACCATTCTAGCACACTTACTCAAAAGGACTCGACTTGTGAAGTGGGAGTCCTTTCCCCCAAAGGTTTTCTGCTAAAGTAGAAAGATTTCCACGCTTCTATTACGGAATTATGGTTAATCTATAATTCTCTTTTAAAAGATAATACGAGATAATTTTATTAAAAAGATAAAATTTGAAATATATAATATAATAATCAGAGTATTCCGCGCGTTACGGCTCGAAGTTTTAAAACGGTTTATAGAAAATGAAGCGGTTTTCGACCCAGACTCCAAATGAACTCTAATGAATGTCAAAAAGACCCTACCGGTGCGTAGATGACGACCAAGAGGTAGACACAAGTATTTGAGTTATCACTTGGCGATAAACTTACGAACTGTTATAAATCGTTTCGCGTACCAAACATGCGGCCCAATCATCATTGGGTGGTTGGCGGAAGGTGTAGAACTGAGATATCTATAATATCCCAACCCAAATAAAGTAGCAAAGTAATACATAGAACAACCAGCTGCAACTGTCCCGACAAGGTAGGCATTTTTGGAATGTAGCTAATATTTAGGCAGACGAAACACTGGTTACAAAGGTTCAGACGGGCTAAAAAAACAGTATAAATAATTGAATTAAATCTATAAGGTGAAAGAGCAACCTGTTTTAGCTATGTGAGGCTCATTAACAAATAACCAAATGCCTTTCCTCATGTATCACCACCACAAACCCAATGTGTATAGGTACTAGGGGACAAATTTCAAACTTATGCATGTTGATTGTATGTGTTCCATAAGGAGACCTTGTAATACTCCGTATTTCTGAGTACTTGGCACTTTGCCGAGTAAAGCTTACTCGACTGAGTAGATTGTGTACTCGGCCGAGTAGATTGTACTCGACCGAGTTAGTTGGTTTGTCGTTTGAGCAGTATTCTGTTCTTAGGGTACTCGGCCGAGTGTGGTATGCACTCGACCGAGTAAGTCGTACGCTACCGAGTATATTGTTGTACTCGATCAAGTCCACCGGTCTGAGGATATTACGCTGACGGTCTGATTAAGGGTTTTAAGAAGAGATTAAATCATAATTTTTCAGTTACGTTATTAACACAAAACCTCTCTCAAATCTCTCAAGAACATCCTTAATCATCCTGTGCCGGATTATATCTTTTATTGCCGTGTTGATTGCGTCGGTAAGTAATTTTACTATGTGATTTCGTTTGAATATTTGAAACCCTAATTGAATTGGGGAAAACGAGAATATGATTAGTATTGATTGTATGATTATTGTATTATTAGAAGGGGACTTCACAAAAGAAGTATTTTGATACTTGCTTGTCTTGTGGAATTTGCTAATAAGGTAGGGTTTTCCTACTCAGTGTTGTTTATGCTAATTGATGTGAAAAGATGTGTTGTTTATGATTATTTGATTGATTGATGATGATGATGGAGTTCGGGATTTGAGTTTGGGTTGTTACTATGGTTACTATGGTCACACAGTTGGTGATCCGTCGGGAGACGGTTTCACACCCCATGTTCGCCTCTTGTAGTTCTCCCGTTATGAGGGGGATGTGTACATTAATGTTCCGGGATAATATCTCCCTGCGGTGAGATGGAATTTTGACGCCTATGGCTGCGGTTTTAGGGTCAATTAGTGGTTTTTGGAGATCAGGGACGGTAACGTGAGGCTGCTTAGGTAACCGCTGCAGTGGCCCTCCGGTTTCTCTTGCTCTATTGCTTGTCTTGTACATTGGTCGGTATATACTGTTACTGACCATGTTAATGTTTTACATAACTTCTTCGATCCATTGGGGAATGGTGAACAGGTGATCAACAGGTAAATCGGTAGAGCTGCGCTGGGATGAGGATGAGATCACCATATCGAGTCATAGCTTCCGCCGAGTCTTTTAGAGTTTAAACTACACTTTAATTTATTGTTATGTTAGCATTTGGATTGTTTGTCTAGACGGTATGTCGTGTAGTTTGGGATTGTGTATTGGAGTTTAAACTATTGATTTAATAAAGTATTGTTTCTTTATTGTGCATTTTGATATGTACTACTTTGAGCAACCTAGATGGTAGCATCCTGAAGTACTAAGGAGGTCTTGTAAGGCTCTTTGGTATTTGGGGATGTTACAGACCTACTCACATCCTATCAATGGAAACTGATCTTGAATATCACCGGTTTTGGAGGCTCTAACCTCACAATTTGAGCAGTTACCAACACAAAAGTCAAGTCTAATTGTTTGGTATAGAAGAAGTTCAAGGAACTCAAGGTTCTATATTGACCGTACTCTAAACAATGGTGTGTCAACGCAATGATAATTGGGAAAAACGTGTTACAAATGCAATGTCATCACGGTTGTTTTGCATGGTCATTCAACAAACTAACTAATTTTTGTTTTGTTTTTTTTTTAAAATTAAATAACAATGCATGCGGAAATGTAATAAACATTGTTGAACAGAGTATTGCCTAATATAAATAACAGTGCATCACTAAGATCATTGCTAATAGGTTGAACAGAGTAAGGCCTGATATAATTCGTACAAATCAGAGTGCTTTTATTAAGGGAAGGGAATTTGTTGACAATATATTGATTTGCCAGGACCTAGTCAGACTTTATAATAGAAAGACTTGTTCCGCTAGATGTCTAATAAAGATATACTTGAGGAAGGGTTATGACTCCATTGAATGGAGTTTTATTGAAGGTATGCTTAAGGCCTTGAATTTTCCCAGGCAACTGGTTGGGTGGATCATGGCTTGCATCTCTTCCCCATCTTTTTCTTTGATGCTCAATGGAAATAAGTTTGGATACTTTGAAGGAAAGAGAGGGATTTGACAAGGAGACCCCATGTCCCCTCTCCTATTTAGCCTTTGTATGAAATACTTTACCAGGCTCCTTGATGTGGCTACCAAGAAGCATGGTGTCAGGTTTCATGTGTCATCTCTGTTTTGCTGATAATTTATTACTTTTTAGTAGGAGTGATGTGAGATATTTGAAGGTGATGATGAGAGCTCTCCCGACTTTTGTTGAGGCATCTGGACTTACAGTTAATCAGGGTAAGTCTGAGATGTATATTGTGACAACCCTCGCAAATGCGGAAAAATAAAACATACAAGCATGTGCATTATAAAGCGGAAATATGAAGTTTTTAAAACTTTTATACATGCAAGATAGATATACGAGGAATGTCAGTAATTACAAACCAAATATAAAATACTACACGAGACGAAGTCTCTCAAAATGTTATCAATATCAAAGTTATTAGCAAACTAGCTAATAAACGTCTAGAGGTGTTTCATCCAGGGACAACGCCCGCTAGCTCACACTCGAACCCAAAATACCACAAGCAAAAAGCCATCCAAATCAAGCAACATGTTCATCCATGAAAAACATGAGCGCCACAGTCAGTGGGGAGTAACTCCGGGTTCTCCCAGCCATATCACATCAAACGTACATAAAAGGAAATACAAAATTAGATGCATGCATATATAGATATACATGTGAAATACGATAAGGATAGATAGGCAATTCAATATATAATGATAAGAGCATATGAAGTACAAGTCCGAATCCATCATGTTATACAAAGACTCGGGGAAGACACTCTTAGGCAACCGAATACGCTCACTAGGCCTTAC